>JAVSBS010015125.1:0-31170 GCA_033124195.1 Coracias cyanogaster | reverse complement strand
TTGCCCAGGGAAGCTGTGGATGCTCCATCCCTGGAGGTGTTCAAGGCCAGGTTGGACGGGGCCTTGAGCAACCTGGTTTAGTGGGAGTTGTCCCTACCATGGGGACAACTTTGAGGTCTCTTCCAACACAAACCATTCTACGATTTTATATTCTGTTTTCCAGGATCTGTAGGGAGCCGAAAACTTATTTTTTAGGGGGGTGACCAAAGCAGGCACTGCCCTTAAGCGCTGAATGAGCTTTCGCAAGCTTTGCACCATCCCTGCAGCGAATACCGGCGAGGGCCCTGCTCCAGGCACGTCACCGCCTGCTCTGCCCTTTCCCAGTGCCACCTTAGAGGACCCATGTGCTTGGCTGAGAGCCATGTGGGTGCTCCCTCTTGTCACCTGTGTCTCTGCATTGCAAATGTGTGAAGTCTGAAGGAAAAAACATTCTCAGAGCTGGCGAGGCTGGGCTCGGCACTGCCCCGGTGTGATACCCGAAATATTCCAATTGCTTTTGCCTGTCTGGAGTGAGGCAGTTTTAACATTTTACCAAGTTCTTTAAATCCAGGTCCTGTGAGTCAGAACTGCGTCAAGAGTTAATTACTTTCTCAAAGAGGAGTAAATAAAGGCTCGGCCAATGGGTTTTGATTCATCTCTAAATCCCTGGCTCGATGGGGCCAGCAGCTCTGCACATCCCACCAGAATCATTGCTGGGGGTGGCTGTGCCGTGGAGCTGGTCCCCGTGCCTCTGGTCTCCGGGCTGGATAAATCAGGAGACGATGGAGGAGCACTGCATCCTCCTGAATAGAGGAGGTATTTTTCACTCCAAGGAGGTGTCTTCTGCTGCCTGGGCTGATGGGATGCAGTGGGGCATGGACGCGCTCCTGGCAGGGCTGGGACTGGCCGGTCCCCCCTTCGCTGCCCACTGGGATGTGGGTTTTAGGGATTTGTGCATTTGGGGCGAGCAGCTCGGAGGGCAGCGTTCGTGGTCCAGGTGTTCTTGGTGAGCAGCCAGGGATGTGTTATGGCAAGAGGGAGCTACTGAAGCCAGCAGAGCCTGGCTGTGTTTGCAAGGGGGGGTTTCCAGCGGGGTGGGAAGAGGCCTGGTGCCCTGCAAGGCTGCCCATGGCTGCAGCCTGTCTCCCATGGGATGGGCAGCCCACCTCCCACAGGACTCTGCTCTTGCTGCATCAGCCACACTGCCTGTGGATGGTGGGAGGTGTCGGGCTGTGCTCACCCTCTGCTTGAAAGCAGCCCTCCTCGGGGACAGGTAGCTGGAGGGTCACATCAGGGCTGCGGTGGCATTGGAGCCTCTGGGCTCTTCCTTGCACTGGTAGCTCATCCAGCTTTCTGCTGGACACACACAGCTTTTAATGCTGTGATCACAGGGGCTCTGGAGGGGATGCAGTGACCATGCACGAAGCTGTGCGTGTAAGCTTGTGCTCTGCATGGCAGGCAAGCCTGGTCTTGAGGACATCTATGAGGCCACCCTCAGCTTAGGCTACATGTTCTGCCTGCCATAAATTCCCCATGCGTCTCAGAGCCAGCAGCCCATCTGCTCCAGTTGCTGACAGTAGTGCTGGTGGCATCCTGTGGCTTGGCCATTGTGGCTGCTGGCTTGTATGTCAACAGCAAGACCTGCTGGGATGCTTCCTGGGGGCTCCAACTCCTGAAATGGAGGGAAGAACAGCGTCCTCTTCTTCTAGCACTCCCAGGGGTTTCGGCTCATCCCTAGGTGCTCAAGCACATCCCACAGGTCAGAGTCCCTCCCTGGGCAGGGGATGGGACTTGAGCCCTCCAGAGATCCCTTCCCATGACACTTGTGGGATTCAAGGATCATGAGGAGTGCAGCAGCAAGGGAAGGGTGAACGTGCTGCTCCCTCACGTGTTCTCCTGCTGCAGGCATTGATTTATAAAGGCTGCTTCATGCTGAGTAGGGAATTTGGGGGATGGTGCGTTCCCTGCACAAGCCTTTTTATCTGGTTTCCTGTGTCAGGGCTGAGGAGGTTGTCAGGGAACACCTCAGTCACCCTGTACACTACATTTTGGAAGTGTGGTACTTTTATGGGGCTCAGGCAGCGTGCCCTAAACCCTGTGAATCTGTAGGAGTTTGCACATCTTGGTGCTCAGAGGATGCAGGGCTGCTCTGTTCTTGGCAGGGCAGTTTTGTACACGGTGGGGCAAGCAGGCGTGTGGGCGGTGGATCCTTGCGCAGTCCTCAGTGTGGACCCATGCAAAGAGCACTGGAAGTCTAGGGTGTCAGGGGGAGGGTGTGCACACAACGTGAGCCAACAACATAGCCAACAGTGCACACTTGCAGCTCAGAAGGCCAGTTGCATCCTGGGCTGCATCAAAAGAAGCGTGGCCAGCAGATCGAGAGAGGTGATTCTGCCCCGCTGCTCTGCTCTGGTGACACCCTACCTGGAGCACTGCATCCAGCTCTGGAGCCCCAGCACAAGAAGGACATGGACCTGTTGGAGCAGGTCCAGAGGAGGGTCCGTGAACGTGATCAGGGGGCTGGAGCACCTCTCCTATGAGGCCAGGCTGAGAGAGCTGGGGTTGTTCAGCCTGGAGAAGAGAAGGCTCCAGGGAGACCTTCTTGCAGCCTTCCAGTACCTGAAGGGGGCCTGCAAGAAAGGTGTGGAGGGACTTTTAACAAAAGCGTGTTGTGATAGGATGAGGAATGATGGTTTTAAACTAGAGATTTAAGTTAGACATTAAGAAGTTCTTTCCTGTGAGGATGGTGGAACACCGGAACAGGTTGCCCAGAGAGGTGGTAGAAGCCCCATCCCTGGAGATGTTCAAGGCCAGGCTTGATGGGGCTCTGAGCAACCTGCTGGCTGCAGGGGGGTTGGACTAGATGACCTTGGAAGGTCCCTTCCAACACAATGCTATTATAAACAATTCTATTATAAACATAATGATGTGTCTCAAGGGCAGGCCTTCCCCGCAGGCTCCACAGGTGCCTGTGGCTGAGTTTGCTGCCAAGTGCATGTCTCTGGGTTTGCCTGGGCAGTGCCAGCCACCGTGGTGTCACTTCAGTGTCATGGGCTCAAAGGGTCTGGGAGTGTTGATCAGCACCAAGCCATTGCAAGGGGACAGGGTGCTCCATGCTCACTGGTTTCCCCAGCCTCTCCTAGGGCAGATGGTGGGGAGGGCTCCAGCCCCTGGAGGAGAGTGATACCTCCTTGCAGAGACCTGCTCTGGAGGAGGCAGGCAGCGCTGTGACACATGCAAGAGGCTTTTGCCCGCAGTGAGAAATGGACCTTCTCTGCTGCAGAAGCATGGTGGCAGCGGTCTGTCCTTCCCCACCTCAACTCCTGCCCATAGGACACTGCTGATGGCTTGTGCTGGCCCATCCTGCAGTGCACAGAAGCTGTGCAGCATCTGTGCTGGCCGTGCAGAGGAATGCAGAGGAGCCACGAACTCCTAGCTGCGTCTGGCCAACCTCCATGCTGATACCTGTGCCGCTTTTATTCTCAAAGCTTGCTTGAGAGGTGTCCCTGTTGCTGCGGCTCCTTAATAAAGCATCTGAGATGCAGAGCAAGGAAATAACAGCACAGCATGGGGATGAACTGCTTTTTTTTTTTTGGCCTGGAGAGCTCTTGGCACTGGATCCGCCCTCCCCGATGCTCTTGTGTTGTCCTACAGCCTAGCTGCTCACCTAACGCCCCAGGCGTCAATCTAGGTTGATTCCTGCCAAGATGTTGGCTGAGTTGTCTGGGTGACCACTGCGGCTTTTGTAGAGCTGGCGTGTTGTGTCTTCTCCTGGGGTTTGGTGATCGTGCCTGGAGGGCCAGGACAGATCCTACAGCAGTACTCATAGAGCCACCATGGCCTCTCTGCAGGCAGCACCTGAACCATGTGCTTTGGGCATCCTCCTGGTCTGGGAAGGGTTTGCTGAGCAGCTGGAAGTGTCTGGACCGCTTTGGAGCAGGTCCCTGGAGCACTGGACCATGTCCATCCCTAGAGCTGTCCTCAGCTCAACCAGACAAAGCCTTGGTTGCACCAGTCTCATGGTGGCGGTTGGACTGAGACCCCTGGGCTCTTTCCACCAGCCCTGTGCTGTGCTACTAAATCATTTCCCATCCTTCGACTGCACCGTCCGTGCTTGGTGTGAGGCAAAGTGTTGCAGAGGAGAGCTGTTGGTCCTGGGGCTGTCCTTGCCCACAGGCTCTGCTGACCATGTGAAGGAGCTACTTGAGAGCAAATAGTTGTCCAGAGGATGATACTGCCCAGGGAACAACCCTAAAGTCGCGAATGTAGCCCTGACACTGCACCTGCCTTGCTCCTGGATGGGGCAGGGTGAGCAGCAGCCCCTGAGGTGGTGGGATGCTGCCAGTGAGAGGGGTCTCGGGCCCATCCATGATTCTCGGCATCCCCTGGTCACTGCTGGTCCCCAGCCTGGAGCCACCACATCTGTTCGTCCCTTCTGGCTTTGCCCTGTTTTGTGCCCGGTGCACTGGGGCATCTGCCTGTGCTGCCTGACTTCACACTTGAGCCTCCCCATGGACTCACCTTTCCACAGCTCTGCTTGTGTTTGCTCTTGGTGCATTTTCAAATTCCTGTTTTTCTCTCCTTTTTGTTTGCTTTCTCTCCTTTTTTTCATTGATACATCCTTTCGCAACTGTCTGCATCTTCTAACTGCTAATTTACTGCTGCCAGCTTCCCCCGGTTTTAATTTATACAATATGTTTATTTTTACTGCAATTTCTTTCTTTTATTCAAAGCCAAGAAAATTTTTAGCTAAAGATGCCTTCTTTTATAATCACAGATTTATGAGATTTTGGCAAAGTCTTCTTAAGCTAGCTGTAATTACCCTACATTGGCTTTGTTTACATTTCCCCATTAATCAATTTTTGCTAATAATCCCTTTCAACTTTTGGAAATTGCTCCTTTCCCACCTCTAGATGTGTTTCTTTTTTGTGGGTGCAGAAAACTCTTCCCACATACGTATAACCGTGTGATGTTTGTCTGTACCTCCGCAACTGCTCATCCTTGGTTCATTGATGTGCTTCCCTTCACGTGATAAAATGAGGTTTGCTCTGGGATTACCCGCATTGGTTACATTTTTGTGATGGAAAGGAGTCTCCACAAGCACTGAGGTCTCCAGGACCACCATCGCAGCAGCAAGCGTGGACCCTGGCACGTGCTCTTCTCCAGCCCCACAAGCAGCAGAGCTGGTTCATACCTTCTTCAGGATGGTCTGCAGACCTGCAGATACATCCTGGCACGGCCATTTCTCACTCCTGTGATGCACCGGCTCCTTGTTGCTGCCCTTATGGGTGATGCAGATCATACCCAGAGGGGCTGCTCTGTCCTTGTGGTCCCACATCCCATCTCTTGCCTGCTTCAGGGCTGCTCTTTCCCGATGGAGGGGAGCTGGCCAGCTCCTGCTTGATGGGCAGCGCTATGATGGATGGATGGATGGAGCACATCCCTTACCCTGGCAGGGGCACCATCCAGCAGGAGCCTCCCAGCATCTACCAGTGGAACATCCTTGTGGTTCAGCCTGCATTAGAGTGTAACAAATGACCCTGGGCTGTAAGAGGAAGCCCTCTCCGTGGTGAGGTATTGAAGATGGGGTTTTCCCAAGTAAGGAAACGTTTGCAGCTTGCTAAAAATACCCGCTGCCCGCAGCTGCCAGCTCCGCTGTGGCTTTATCTGCAGTGGGGGGGCCCGGAGGGGACGCAGAGTTTGCGTTCCTGGTGTGGCTGGGAGAGATGCTCTGGCCTCGGGAGGAGCTAGAAGGAAGCCAAGCTCCTTGTAGGGATTTGGGGATTTCCTGCGTCTATCCCAGTGAGAGGCTTCCTGAGGCTGGGAGCCCGATCCGAAGCCCCCGCTTCCACGGCCAGCCCGGGCACAGGACATCCCTTCATGGCTTGGCAAGAGCAAGCCTGCAGCTGGTCCTGCAGCTCCTCCCAAGCTGTTCCCGCCTGGAGCTGCCAACCAGAAGCAAATGTGCAGCTTGGCAGTGAAGGCAGTGAGGAGCAGGTCCACTTGGCTGGCAGGTGGATGCAGGGAGCCAGGCGTGCGCGGAGAAGTGCATCCTCGCTCCACCATGCTCGGCGCTGGCCGGGCGTGAGAGGGGCTCCGGGCTCTGCGCGGCAGCACCGGGGGAGTGGGAGCAGCCACCGGCACAAGCTTGCAGGTGCCTGGGTGCGTGTGGCACAAGCCAAGGGCTACTTGATGCTCTCCTGGGGCTGGTGTAGCCTGTGCAGCAGTGCCTGCCTGTCCCTGTGCTGCGGTCACCTCCCTGCAGCCGCCCAGGGCTCTGATGTGAACTGGTTGCAGGGGATCAGCTGGAGCCAGGGATGCTCAGAGCAGCCTCCCGGGCTGTGGGCAGGCTGGTCTGGTGGGGCGAGTACATCAGCACAGCCCTGCAGCCTTGGAGCTGGAGGATGCTTTTGGGTATCCCTCCACTCCAGGCAGCTCCTCACGTGGCTTTGCAAAGCCACGGATGAAGTTAACCAGGTTGATCTGCCAGGCTTGCTTGGCTGCACCAGGGGCTGGTGTTGGTCTTCTTTTCTCCTTCACTGGAGCCTGGTCCTGCCACCCCTGTGCCGGTGGCTTTGTGTGGCCCAGCCTTTACGAGCTGGACATGGGGCTCTGCGGTGCAGCTGCCTGTTGCTGCGTGGTGGTGGGGCGTTCGCTGGAGCTTTGGCTCTGTTTGGAGATAATATCTTTCCCCTGTAAATGTTATTACCCTGTGTATGTTCAGGCAGGGGGGAGGGGGGATCACCATCTGTGTTTCCCAATAAAAGCAAATTAAAATTGAAGCCCATTAAGGATAGCTCAATTGGGATGCTGAGCAAGGCTCTGGAGCCTGCTGGGAACAAGTTGCTCGCAGCCCGAACCACCACGCAGGGTGACAAAACCTCATCTAGTGCCAGCAGAGCTGGGAGGTGGGACGGGAGCTTGCTGCGCTTGTCCCCGCTCTGGGTGGGGGTGGCTGATGGCACTGGCCCTGGGGGAAGGAGAGGCAGAGGTGACAAAAAAACCCGTGCCCTGGGCTCATATGGCTCCTCCTGGTCACCTCAACACTCACTGCATTGGATGATGGGCAGGGGTTGGGGAGAAGGGGTGGGTGTCACATTAGAGCCAAGCACGTGCTCCTTACCTGGTGATGCTCTGCAGCCTCTGCGCTTCTTGCTGCATCCCAGATCTCCTGAGGTTGCTTCGCGTCTGTGCCTGGGGATCCAGAAGGGTGGGTCTGGGGATACAGGATGCTGAGCCTTGGCTGCGGGAGAGTGAGCCCGGGGTATCAAAGGGGACTGGGTGGTGTGGCCCTGCACCCTTGGGCATTACATCCGTTGGCCCCCAGGCACAGGGGTGGGGGCAGGTTATGATGCTACAGAGCATCTCTTTCCCCGCTTTGCTGCAGCCAGGAGCCATCCATGGTGTTTGCTGCTGCACGCCAATGGTAGTGGCTCTGTGTTTGGGTTCCAGCAGTCACAGCCACGTGTCCATCCATGCCACGGGGTCAGCCCTGGATGGTGGCTGTGCCATGCTAACAGCTGGGCTGGGACAGAGTGTGGTGGAGGCTGATGGCTCCTTCAGGGCTGGAGCATCTGCAGCAGGACCTCATGGACATGGGGTGTCCAACCTCCCAGAGTGCTCCTGTGGCCCACAGAGAGGAAGAGGGACCTGGAGGCTGTCAGGAAGCACATGGCCCTGCGCCATTCTCCTGGGAGGTGGCTTGGTGGGGAAGTTAGTCTTTGCTGGGCCTGTTCTGATGAGGTCGATGAGGCTGGATGCGGGTGAGGACAACACTTGCTTAACCCTGGGATTCCCTTCCACAAGGTGTCTTGAAGACCGTGGGTCAGTGCCACCGCAGCGACTAAGTCCTTAGCACTGACAGTAGCAATGGCTGTTAAACGTCTGCATCTGTGTCTTCTCTGCGTGGCTACTGCATTCCTGGCAGCAGCAGGAGGGCCCCTGCTCGCTGGCATTCAGCATCTGCATTGTCTCCTCCCGGCAGCCTGCCCTCGGCTGAACTTGGACCACCTACAAGTCCCGACTCCTTTTGGGACAGCTGCTGCCAGCAAAGGCCGTGGGTCCCTGGTGGTGCTGGAGCAGCTTTCTGGGGTCTCCGGTGCTGTTGCCGTGTTTCTGCTGACCGCTGGGGCAGATGATGTCAGGAAACTGGGGTCAGAGAGGATGCAGCTGCAGTGATGGCTGGGGGTGATGTGGCAGGCAGATGGAGCGTGGTCCTCCCTTGCATCCAGCCTAAACTGCTTCTTCAGAAAGAGGCCCCATGTTGAAAGGTGGCAAAATCTGAGTTCCCAGCCCCTGGCTCTCAGCTGAGAGCTAGATCTGGGCTATACGCCTCCTGACTGGGCAGATGAGAGGGACAGTCCTTAGCACTTGTCTACTGGGATGGGCTGATGGTCAGTTGGGTGCTTATCAGGACACGTACTTGGATGACTTGCAGGACCCCTGGGGCTGTTGAGTTGGGATTTCCCCAATTTGGGAGCTTGGGGCTTGGAAGAGGAGCTGTGAAGCTGCTCCTCACAGTGTGCTGGCCTTGGGTCGCGGCCACGCTGGGCCCTGGCTCCTGGCTCACCGGTTGGCCTGTGGCCAGGGGCAGCTCCTCTCCGAGCCCTGCTTTCCTTATTCCCTGGTCCAGCATGGGCTGGGAGCCAGGGGCTTCAGTTGTTCCCCCTCTCTGCACAGCAGCATCAGCTCTGGGTTTGGCCTCCTGAGGATATGTCCAGTGATGCATGTGGTGAGATGAGGTGTGGGGAATGAGTAGAAGGGAGGGGTCCAGGTGGGAATGGGGAAAGCATAGCCCAGCTCATGGCAGTCCCTCTGACAAGGTGTGGAAAAACACACAAGCTTCCAGCGGGGTTGCTGAACTGCTGCGCTAAGGGCAGGGCATCTTGGGGATGTCCCTTTGTTTGACACCAGTCCAGTCTCCCGAGTGTCACAAGATGCTGGGCGTGACCCCATAGGTGTATGAAGGTGTTCCAGCAGGCACTGCTGAGCCCCATCAGCTTCCAGCACTGTCCTCTGCTCCTCTGCTGGCGCTGGGGCTGGCTCCTGTTTCACAGGGTTGCAGGTGGGCTTGGGGGACACCCTGGTGAACTGAGAGGCAAGAGAAGTTCCATGGCTCCCAAAAAGCAATGACATCGTTGCCTTGCCAGTGCTGCGTGGTACCTCTGGGGTTAGGCCTCCCTGCTCCACGCCTTGCTACCCCCCAGGACTATCAGCCTCAGGGGCTGGCTGGTAGGTTAGAGACACTCTGGATGGTGGAGATGCTGGACATCACCCTTATTCTTGGGTCTTTGAGTCTGGCTGGACCTAATTTTTCAGGGGAGGATATTGAATGACCAGATACCTGTCTGCTGGGTCCATCAGGACAGGGACTACTGGTACGACCTGGTATGGCTGCCCTGGACGTGGCCTTTGGGGCACGGGGCGGGATGCTGACGCTCCCCATCCCAGCTCAGTGAACCGCCTCTTCTCGCTCCCTATCAATCACGGTCCCTCTTGGAGTTTAAGTGGATCCCCGAGCGAAGTATCCAAAATAGCCGGTGGCGGCGGGCGCACAATGCAGCGTGCTGTTCCTGTGCCAGCGGCTCGCCCGGGGCGGGGATTGGGTTTCAGCGTGTTCCGCTGGCCCCCAGCCAGGCAAAGCAAAGCGCGGGGCTGCAGCTCAGGGCCACGGGCCGTGCTCAGCCCCTCTCAGCTCTCGCCGGCAAAAATAAGGCTCCAGTAAAGCACAGGAGGCAGAGAGGGGCCTTTCAACTGCAGGACGGATGAATAGATCTGTGGCAAGGGCTCCTCGGGGTGGGGGACAGGCGGCTTTCTCATTAGCTGCCCCCCAACATGAGGATGTGGTGGCCATGCGTGGTGGCCATGCCTGGTGCCAGGCTGGAAATGCCATTCCAGGCGTGTGCCTGCACCAAGGAGTTCATCCCATGCTGCAGGGGATCCAGTGTGGATCCTGGTCTTGCTCCACCCAGCTGGGCTCTGGCACGGAGCCTGCTCTGGAGCATCTCTCCAGCCTGGACCAAGCTGATGAGGTGCATTAGGTGGGCTTCCAGGTCATGTCTGGGAGATGGCAACCAAGCTGGTGAGGGGTCTGGAGAACATGTCTTATGAGGAGCAGCTGAGTGAACTGGTTAGTCTAGAGAAGAGCAGGCTGAGAGGAGACCTTATCACTCTCTACAGCTGTCTGAAAGGAGATTGTAGAGAGGTGGATGTTGGTCTCTTCTCCCAAGTAACCAGCGATAGGACAAGAGGAAACGGGCTCAAGTTGCACCAGGGGAGGTTGAGATTGGATATCAGGAAAAATTTCTTAACTGCAAGAGTGGTCAAGCCCTGGAACAGGCTGCCCAGCCTCCCCATCACTGGGGGTCTTCTGAAAACATGTAGACGCAGCACTTCAGGACATGGTCTAGTGGTCATGGTAGTGTTGGGTTGACAGCTGGACTTGATGATCTTAGAGGTCTTTTCCAACCTTAATGATTCTGTGATTCCATGGGGATGACGCACCGTCTCCCCTCAGTGTCTGCCTTGGGATGACTTTCCTCCCAGGCCATAGGAGAGATCTGGGCATCTTCTTGCCTGCTCTGCACGTCTAGCACTGGCCACATCTCATGTGGTTCTGGGTCAACCTAGAAGCTCTCTCCCTGTGTTAATAATACTGCACCAGGATTAAAATACTGTCACGTTTCCTACCCTGAGGCAGGAGCTGAGATGAGAAGTGAAAGGGGAAGGGAAAAAGTTGTGGGTGGAAAAATGAAGGTGGAGGCTCCAGCTATCTGTGGGGCTGTTTATTTGTCCAGCTATTTTGTTATCTGGATGAGATTGGAGCCTGTGAATGTGAAGGATTTGCCAGGACTTCTGAGAAACTCGGGGCCAGATGCTCTAAATTGGTCTAAATTGGCAAAACTCCATGGAAGTTATTTTTCCGGATGCAGAGAAGTGTGTCTGCAACATGCACAGCTCATCTGGTAATCCCTTGCTCCTCTAGCCTCTCTGCCACTGTCTCTTGGTCCTGTTACTCTCCATCTCCAGTCCCGGCCGTCCCATGCTGATGTCCCCAGTCACTGCCAGTGTGGTCCCAGTCTTGTCCTCCCCTCCCAGATCTGCCCACCAGTCTGAGTCCTGACCTGGCTGGACGGGAGAAGCTGGTGCACCTGAGATGCCCACACTCATCTTGCTTGTGGTTGAACAGCAAGAAGACCATGCAGAAGCATAGGAGCCCCCCACCCAGGTCATTGGCATAGCAGATCATCAGCTTGACGGTGTCTTAGCGTGGCTGTTGAGCATCTGGAGGTGGTGGTATGGTGGTGATGACGCATATTTGGATGTGAAGTGCTTGAGCCAGAGCTCTGGCATGCCCTCACAGCAAGCAGCAGTGGTGGCAGCGGGCCCCAGCGCTGGCAGCAAGTTGCTTATTGAAAGCATCTTCAAAGTGAAAAGGACAGGCACTTATCTCCTAACCGTCCCATGGGGACCAGCGCGGTTTCTGGTGGGAAGCAGGCCAGAGTTGTGTCTGCTGGTTTCGAGCAGCTGCAGATTTATTTCTAATGCTGTGGACAGCATGTGAATCTGCAGATAAACACACGGGAGGGAGGAACACAAACAACAATATTGAGAAAATGCTGCTCCGGAGAGAGCGTTTCTCTGAGCTGCAGCTATCTCCAGCCTCCAGAGATGGGCCAGAGGCCAGACGCCCACCCCTGCCACTCCCCCATGGCTTGGCTCTGTGTTGTCACCGTCATTGCCAGGAAGTTGCTCCGTCCTGGATGCCAGAGGGGTCTTTATGGAGCTACTGAGGCACCAGCTTCTCACCCTGTTATCTGGCACTGCCAAACTGGCAGGATGGCACCATGAAAATGTCATCTTTGACAGCAGGTGAAGCTGCTGAGTTTGCTGGCTGAAGCAGACATCTTCTCCACGTTTGACAGGACATTAACTGTTGGCCTTGGGGTTGTCCATCTTTGTTGTCCCTAGAGCAGGAGTTGCTCCTTTTGGGTGCCTGGAGCAGGGTATGAGCATGGGGCAGCTCACAGGTAGGATCAGGAGACGTGCTGGATGAGACATGGCCATGGAAGCCCACCATGGATCACCGTGGGCCTAGAAGTTGTAAGGGACTGAGTGTGCTGAGGACAGCCCCATTGGGACTGCTGTGAGTGGAGGGGCTGCCTCTGGAGGATGGTGGGTTCCCATTCCTTGGGACTTACTATGACTTGTGTGGGCTTGTGCCTGTAGCAGAACACTGTACAATGGGATGTCTTGGTGCCTGGAGTCACCTGTCCACTCAGAGATGTCCATAAGGATCTCCTTGGTTATCATACCTTGATGGCTAGAAGGAACCGAAGCAATCTCCTGCTCAGTGTGTGCTCCTGCACCATGTGCTTCTCCAGCTCCTGGCTCGCCTGGGATGGAGAAGGATGCAAGTCGCGCAAGATCTGCATCTCTCGGCAATTGCTTCTCAGGGGCAATTACCTTCCCTAGTAAAATTGCATCTCGTTTTGTACGGGTCTTGCTGGGGTTCAGCTCCCAGGCAAAGCTGTAGCTGAGGTTTCCCTCATGGGCTAAGGAGCTCTGCTTGCTGCTGCTGCTCTCTCCTGGTGTAGATCCTTGCAGACCACAATCAATCATCTTGCAGACTCCTCCTTGATGAGCTTCCGCAGTCCCTCTGCAGCAATAAAAACCCATCCAGCTGAAGTAGGAGTAGACCCTGGGGGAGTCTCAGCCTTTCTTTTACATGGCTGAGGTGAGTGGTAAAGGCCGTGACTTGCTTTTTCAAACCGTCCTGGTTTATTGATTTCTAGTTTGGACTCAGTACCAGCACTTTCAGGATGGGATGTCAGAGCAGAGCTTGGCTGCGTCTTCATAGGGTCTTCCTCCCACCACAGTCTGCCCACCACTGCCTCTTGCTCTGGAGATCTGAGCCCAGTCTGATCCTGGCAGAGAGGCAGAGAGAAGCTCCTGCAGATCAGTGATATATTGATTCATTGGTTATCACTCCTGGTTTTGTTTGTTGGTGAAGTGCATTAATGTGCTGCTTTTGTCAGGAAATAAGAAACTTCTCAGGGATAAGACAGTGGTTTTCCCTGGAGGACCACGTGGCCTCCTCAACCTCAGGTGGAGGGTGAAGGGTGCTCCTAGCTGGGTATACAGGCGAGATAACTCTGTGGCAGGCTGTTATTTGGGCAATAAACTGTTTTAAAGTCAGCTGTCAATGGCAGATGGAGCAAACACCACCACCATTGAAACCATCCTGGCTTCACATCCACTTCTTGCAGCCGGTACAGCTAATCAGGTTCACTCTGAATCATGGGGACCAGTTATTCACAATTTTCTGGAATTTAGGCAACTGTTGCTGACATGCCCACCCACCTCCAAATGGACTTTATCCAGGGCAGCACTTTGGTAGAAGCTGTGCACGAAGGGGCTCGTTGGGGTGTTCCAGCTGTGTGCAGGGGGGACTACACCACCCACAGAGAAGGTCGATAAACAGGAGCCTCAAAGAAAGAAACCTGTTTTAAGGTGGAAGAATAAGGAAGCTCAGCTAATTTAGTTACCTTGGAGATGATTCATTTGCCACCATAAGCACCACAAGAGGGAAAGGAGGTTTTGGATAGCAGAGTCTTTGTACAGGCAAAAGGAAATCTCATAGCTGGCAGCCAAATGGTGTAAATTCAGACTAAAATTAATGGAAGATTTTTTTTTTATGACAAGATAGTTGATCATTGGAAAAACCCGCTTAAAACCTGCAACTTTCTGGTCCTCCTTGTCTTGTGTCAAAACAAGATGTCCTTGGGACAGATGCACAGCTCCAAGGAGATGTCCGATTCTTCAGCTGAGGATCAAGGCCAATGGGGAGGACAGTGGGAGACGTGCTCCAATAATGCACCCAGCACAGCATTTCCATTGCACTGAGTTTGTTGGTGGAGTAGGTTAATTAATGCTGTTCCTGTGGCACCCTTGTAGGCAAGCTTGGAAAGTGTGGGTTAGATGAATGGGCAGTGGAGTGGATCGAAAACTGGCTGAAGGACAGACCTCAGAGGGTTGTGGTCAGCAGTACAGAGTCCAGTTGGGGGTCTGTAACAAGTGATGTTCCCCAGGGGTCAGTGCTGGGTCCAGTCCTGTTCAATATATTCATCAGCAATGTGGATGAAGGGACAGAGTGGACACTCAGCCAGTTTGCTGATGGCACGAAACTGGGAGCCGTGGCTGACGCACCAGAGCTGTGCTGCCATGCAGTGAGAGCTGGACAGGCTGGAGAGCTGAGCGGAGAGGAAATTATGAAATTCAACAAGGGCAAGTGTGAGGTAGTGCATCTGGGGAGGGATAACCTCCTGTACCAAGACAGGGGAGAGGCTGAGCTGCTGGGAAGCAGCTCTGCGGAGAAGGACCTGGGAGTCCCGGTGGACAACAGGATGACCATGAGCCAGCAATGGGCCCTTGTGGCCAAGAAGGCCAATGGCATCCTGGGGTGCATTCAGAAGAGTGTGGCCAGCAGGTCGAGGGAGGGCCTTCTCCCCCTCTACTCTGTCCTGGTGAGGTCACATCTGAAGTGTGACCTGTTCTGGGTTCCCCGGTTCAAGAAGGACAGGGAACTGCTGGTGAGGGGACAGCAAAGGGCTACAAAGACAATTAGGGGACTGGAACATCTCTCTGATGAAGAAAGGCTGAGAGCCTTGGGGGTTTTTAGCCTGAGAAGACTGAGGGGTGACCTGATCAAGGCTTATAAATACTCAAAGGGTGTCAGGAGGATGGGGCCAGACTCTTTTCAGTGGTGCATGGTGACAGGGCAAGAGGTAACAGGCACAAACTTGAACGTAGGAAGTTCCACCTAAACATGAGGAGGAACTTCTTTACTTTGAGGGTGGCAGAGCCTGGCCCAGGCTGCCCAGAGAGATGGTGGAATCTCCATCTCTAGAGACATTCAAAACTAGCCTGAACTCTGTCCTGTGTGAGCTGCTGGAGCAGGGGGTTGGACGAGAGGATCTCCAGAGGTCCCTTCCAACTCCCACCATGCTGGGATTACGTGATTTTGTGAGTTTTCATTAAATAAGAGGCTTCTAGAAATGCAAAATGGTTCAAAACTTCCTTTTTTATTTGAGGAATTATTTATACTGGTTTAGAGTACATCTTCTACATTCTAGTCACCGCAATGAATACGCTTACTATGCACCCCAGTCATTGATAGTTAAGATAAAGTAACAAATTTTAAGTTTTTCTTAAAGTAATGCAGCTTCTAGCTAGCACTGGGTGAAAAATGTTGTTTTCCTTTCAGATCAAAGTGCCACTGGTGTTTTAATGAAAAAGCCAGACCCTCCAATAAAATAAACACTATTATTGAACTATGTAAACAAACATTCCTTTTAAAAATAAATTTCATAAATCTGAATGATAACATTTCTGGACTAGCTGTTTTCCAGAACTCTTCCTAGTGGGAAAGTTGAAAAAGAACTATTTTCGCTTTTTTTTAACTCTTGGAATAAAACCAAATTTTGAAATCCTGGTTTCCTGTGAACTGGAAACCACTGGCTCTAACCAGGAGTAACGAACAACCCACAGTCTGAAAATGATTTACTGCCAGAAGTAGGTGCAAGGAGCGTATCTGTGCTGAGGCATTTCTTGGCTTGCTGGTGGGAAAAGGGGAGTTGACGTGCGCTGCTGGGCAGGCCGAACAGCCGTCGTTTCAGCGTCCAGGCTTCTCTCTTCAGTGATGGGTCTACTCAAGCCTGAGCTTTTCTCCTTTTGTTCAACGTAGTGAAAGGGGAGAAGGTTTTGGGGGGATTTGTGGCAGGATGCTTGGGTTTTTGATGGTGAGGAGCAGCACCAGGACACAGTGCTCAAGGATAAGGTGTAGAAGTGAGCCTGATAGAGATAGATAATGGTTGGACTTGATGGTCTTAAAGGTCTTTTCCAGCCATAGCAATTCTGTGATTCCATCCTTGTTGCAGCCATGGGAACTGGCTCCTTTTGTTGGGTTGTGGGATGGTGGCTGGAGATCACCACTAGACTGGGGCTGTCCTGGTTGATCAGTCTCAGTTAGCTGACAGAGTGGGTGTACATCTTCTGCGTAAGATGCTTTTTCTTGAGAGCTGCAGAGCCCTAAAGCTGGGAGGGCAGGGCCAGTGAAGCTGCAAGCCAGATCTCATGCTTGTGTCTTGCGTGGGTGGGCGATGGAGGCTTTCCAGCACCCCTGCAGATGCAGTTGGCATCCTGAGTGCGCACGCTGAAACCAGGGGCAGATTCACCTTCTCCTTGCAGAGCAGAGGAAGAGAATTTCTTCTTGGGGATCACCTGAGTCTCAGCCACAGGATCACTGACCGTATGGTGGCCTGTACAGTCTGTCCAACAAACGTCACGCTTTTCCCATGCCCAGCCTTGGTGTGCTGGAACCTTTGGCATGATTTCTAAACTATTTCCTAAACACTAGAATATTGCCCTGTTGTCTTGAAATGCCAGCACTGGGCATGGTGCAGAAAAATCCTCATGTTGCAACAAGCATGGAGGATGGACAGGTGGAAACCACTCATGGAAGTGTCTGTCCAACGTATTTCTGATGGAGCTGTCTGGCCTGGTCCCATGCTGGGTGGGGAACACCTGCACATGTCAGCCCAAGTATTGGGGTGCCATAACCTGGGCATCCCTTCTTATGTCATCAGTGTAGTTGGGCCAGCATAGAGCTTATTTGGAATGAAGAAAATGTCGGTGCTGAAAGCTTGATGAGCTGTAGAAACGACAAGAAGGGTTTGCTGCCCATGTGGCTTAGGAAGACTTTTCCTGTGTGCTGGTCAAGTGGTAGCATTGCCTGACCTGTTTCAACCCAAATCACCTGGAAAACCAGCTTTAATGTTAGTTTAATTTTTTGGTACTTTTACGTCCTCAAAGTACTGTTCCCTCCCATGTGCTACCACATCACCAAGAATTCTCAGGCAAAATGCTGAGAAAAAAAAATCCTGTTTTTGTAAAAGAAACTGGAACGTGATGAAGGAAGCCTGCCCAGGCTTGGCTCCT
The DNA here is from genome assembly GCA_033124195.1 of Coracias cyanogaster. Classification (NCBI taxonomy): domain Eukaryota; kingdom Metazoa; phylum Chordata; class Aves; order Coraciiformes; family Coraciidae; genus Coracias; species Coracias cyanogaster. Next base: position 14,193 of record JAVSBS010015125.1, on the reverse strand, counting down.
CATCTGCAGCAGCAGAGGGGCTGGGGTACCCTGAATTTTGAGGAGGAAAGTCCAGCTGGGCTGGTGGGTGGAAGAGCACATGCCCCCATGCATTGCAGGAGACAAGGGGGCCAGAGAGCGGTGGGCAATGGATGGGGGAAGCAGATAGATGGAGGGACCGATTCCTGGCTCCTCCCCAGCTGAGAGCTGGCCAGAGGGCTGGGTGCAGGCTCGGCTTGATGGCTGCAATCCTGGGCTGGCTCTTCTCCACCTCTTTCCCTTTTGCCGGCCTCAGGCCATTCACTGGACACCTACTGACCCCTTGTTTCCCCTTCCACCTGCAGAGACGCTGATGGACTCCACAACGGCAACGGCAGAGCTGGGCTGGACAGTGCACCCTCCCTCAGGGGTAAGTTATCCTGTCGCTTGACGGGGATCTGGAGCCTCGTTGGGGTTCTCCTGCTGCAGGTGAACGTAGATGGGTTGGCTCAAGTCAGCCACTGAAGCAAAGTGCTGTGGCCATGTGAAAAGGTCGAGTGGGCAGAGCACAAAAGAGGATGACAGTTGAGGTGTCCAGTAGTTTTCTAGGAGGTGACACTTCAAAAAAATACCCCAGTGCTGGAGGAGTGTAATTCTCACCCTAGAGCGTCAGGCCAGCATGGTGTGGAGGAATCATACTCTCCATAAAGCTGGCCCAGGGTTCGTGTGGGTCACCGAGGTGCTTCAGAACATCCTGGCCAGCTCTGGCTGTGGTGACTGGCAGCAGCGTGAAGCCCCAGTGCCCGGCACTCCCAGACCTGCTCCCTCACTCTTGGGTGGCCAAATCCAGCCTGGCCAAAGCCTGGAGATGCTTCTCCTCCCCATGCGCGGAGGTGATGGCTTAGGCTCCCTATAGCCACCGCAGGGGCTGGATGAAGACGTGTCTGTGGGCATCACCTCGAGGCTGACAGCAAGCCCCCTCCCTGAGCCGACTTGGCAGGAGAAAAGAAACAGCCAAGAAAAGCCTGTGTCGGGGAGATTAAACCCGGTCCCGAGCAGCCCGGCTGCCCTGCCGCGCCGGGCCCCCATCACCATGAGAAAGCCCCGCGCCCGCCCGCGAGCGCGGCCGCCTCGCCAGCGCCGGCCCGGCCGCCGAAGGGGGATGACGGGCTCACAATGGGCAGGAGCAGAGGTCAAGTCTTTTTCTCTCCTCGCCCAGCCTTTCTTGTTTGCGGTGTTTCCATATGTAAAGCACGCCTTGCTCCCGGCTCCCCAGCCCCGCCGTAATGAGGCCGGGGCCTGCTGGAAGCCGTCTCCCCGTATTATTGTGCTGCCTTCTTCTTTTGAGCTCCCGGCATGTTAATTAGAGAGCAAGGAGAAAGGGAGAGGCTTCTAATTAAGCATCGAGGAAGCACAGGGGTTGGTGCACAGGGGTGACTTTCTCTCCCAGCTGAGAAAAGGGAGCCCGGGAGCCCCCTGCTCACTGCTGCAGGGATGCAGGAGGATGCTGGAGGTCCTGAGCCTGGCCCTCAGGTTGCTACCAGGTCCCCTGTCTCCAACAGGATGGAGATGCCTGTCTGGAAAGTCCAGCGCAGCCCCAGCATCGCTGCTGGGATCGCTTCTGTCCCCACCTCCAGGCAGGCCCCTGGGGGGGATGTGGCACACGTTGTTCCCTGCACTGTGCACACCATGAGTGCCGATGCTGCGGTGCCTTCACGGCTTCTCCCAGTGTGGCCTCATGTCCGGTGGCAGGACGAGGTGACCGGCAAGGTTGGGTTCAGCCAGCCTCACCTGGAAGACGAAAGCTGCTGGGTGCTCCACCCATTTATTGCCTCTTTGGTGATTATTAGAGATCCAAAAGCCCAACAGTTGGATCCTGTCTGGTTGTAGAGCTCCCGTGCCACTTGTAGGTGTCCCCATGCCCTGCCTCCACTGTCTACTGTTCATCCCCAAGCTGCAGAGACTCTCCTTCCACGATGCGCTGCTCCTGCCTGGCCAGGGCTGAGCTGTTCAGGCTTAGGTCCTGTGCCCTCCCTTGGGGCCGCGCAGGTGTGGACAGGAATGGGGCAGTGCTGGCCATCCTTGGTGGCTGACGTGCTGTTTTGGAGTGGGTGGCAGGAGTGGTCCAGACGAGGGAGAGCCACGTCAGAGTAAGGGAAGGAATTGCTTCCCTATGCCTTGTCCTTGATTCCTTCACCCCCCACCCAACTGGTGCCCTCAAAACCAGGGAGATCCTGCAATTCTCTGCTACCACACTGAATTTATTTCTGGAAAACAAAGCAAATGCTCTCCCTGCATTTGGCGAGGATGCTCTCCTCCTCCCCCAGTGATGGCAGCAGATTTGCAGCCCCTGCCAATCAGAAGTGGTTGGAGCTGTTGGGGGATCTTCCATGACAGCCTTCTGCTGGGCTGTTAGCCTTGATGTGAGAGGAGCAATCTGTCTCCTATCTCTTGAGCCTTCCTGGGTGCCCTTGTGATGCCGATTGCAGGCCAAGGGGCTGGGGTGCTCCTGCCTTGGTCCCGGCACGGGTACTGGACCTGGGCTATGGTGCCACCCTGCCCTGGGTGCTGTAATCCCATCCCTGGATAGGGCAGGGCTGTGCTCAGGGTTTCACATTGATGGGAAACAGCTCAGCTTCCACTTGAGCAGGTTCATGAACAAGTTCAGGAGAAGCTGTTCCAGCTGGCTGGGACTGTGTCATGCACCGGCTGGACCCTGATCCCAACCCCAGCATTATGAGGGTGCTGTGTGTGAGGAGATGGCAGCACATGGAGATGCTCTGTCCTCCGGGGAGGTCTGGACTGGGGGAGATGCTCTGGTGGGCCAAGTGGAAGGTTGTGCTCCCACAAAGACCCGTTCCTGTCTGTGCTCACTGCAGAGGAGCAGAGGAGTTACAGGCTGGAGCTCTGCCCTTGCCTGGTGCATCACCCGCTCCAAAGTCTCCCCGTCCTACAAAGGATGGAGACAACAACAAGCACTAAAAGATTTAGATGAAAACAGCCTGGGGAAAGAGCAAGGAGCTGGACAGGGTAAGGAGATGTCACAGCAGCCCTGAGCTCTATGGAGAATCCTCCAGAGCTGGCAGTCAGCTGTGACTTGGCTGGGGGGAGCTTGGCTGAGCTTCCCATGGGGAAATAAGTCAGCTCTGCACTGTCTTGCTGAGAAGGGTGCAACTGTCAGGCCACAGCTTGCAGGACATCTCACAGGTCCAGATTAGGGCAACTGGGGCTGGGACGGTGCACACTGCAGGAGGGACCCCAAAGCATCAGGGTTGAGGGCTACCAGCAGGCTCTAGCCCAGCACCTCCCTTTCTGGTATGCAGCGGAGTCAGCCAGGCTCCCATAAACTTTCTCTCCTGCCCCTGGGGACAGGCAGTTGGCTACTGGCCCGTGGCGCAGCCGGCCGCCCGCACCAGCGCTGGGGCCGCAGCCGCCAGGAGGTTTTACAGCCGCGTTACGTGCTCCTGAGAAAGCAGGTCCTGTCTGCCACGTTTGTAACCATAGCGGCACTGGTGGGAATACATCTGCTAAAAGCATCGTGTTCCTTTGCCGCAAGGCTCTGCTAAAGACATCCGTGCCTGCAGAGGAGATGCACGGCCCCACCGTGCCCGGCTGCCTGGCAGAGGTGCTGTGCCATCAATCTGGGCACGGAGCACGGTGCTGCTGGCCATGACATGGCCCCAAGCTCTGCTGAGGGCTTGGGCCACCTTGGCCCCAGGTGCAGAGCCTGGCCAGCCTGCAGAGTGGTCAGACTGTGCCGGAGCAGGGCAGAGGCACGTAGGTACGGGGTGCTTGCAGGGTGGTGCGGGAGCTGTGCTGGGCACCGAAGGGGCTACTGGTGTGATGGGGTGGGCACAGCATGGGGCAGCTGGTACTGGCAGAGCCAGCCCACTTGGCACGCGGTGGGGTTGGGAGGAGGCAAGCTGGGTGGGGAACATCAGTTTGGCGTGACCCCTTGACTCTCTGTGTCCTGTCCACAGTGGGAAGAGGTGAGCGGGTATGATGAGAACATGAACACGATTCGCACCTACCAGGTGTGCAACGTTTTTGAATCCAGCCAAAACAACTGGCTCCGGACCAAGTACATCCGGAGGCGAGGAGCACACCGCATCCACGTGGAGATGAAATTTTCTGTCCGGGACTGCAGCAGCATCCCTAATGTCCCAGGCTCCTGTAAGGAGACTTTTAACCTTTACTATTTTGAGTCAGACTTTGACTCGGCCACCAAGACTTTTCCTAACTGGATGGAGAATCCTTGGATGAAGGTGGACACGATTGCTGCTGACGAGAGCTTCTCACAGGTGGACCTTGGTGGACGAGTGATGAAGATTAACACCGAGGTGCGCAGTTTTGGGCCTGTCTCCAAGAATGGTTTCTACCTGGCCTTCCAGGACTATGGAGGCTGCATGTCCTTGATTGCCGTCCGTGTCTTTTACCGCAAGTGTCCCCGTGTGATCCAGAATGGGGCCGTCTTCCAAGAAACCCTCTCAGGAGCGGAGAGCACCTCACTGGTGGCGGCCCGTGGGACGTGCATCACCAACGCAGAGGAGGTGGACGTGCCAATCAAGCTGTACTGCAATGGGGATGGCGAGTGGCTGGTGCCCATTGGCCGCTGCATGTGTCGGGCGGGCTATGAGTCAGTGGAAAACGGGACCATCTGCAGAGGTAACCACTTGCCTTTGATCTTGCTCCAGGTGCTTGCCTCACTGCCTGAGGGCGGTGCCGGTGGTGGCAGTTGGGATCTCCATGAGGCACCTGGGAGGGACCTCCCTGGGCAGGGGTGGGAGAGAAGCACGTGGGGATGTGGAGAGGAACGTGTGTGTGGACATTGACTTCTTCCCTAGCTCCCTAATTCCTGTGCTGATACATCCATTGTACAGGCTCTGCGTTATCTCTGGGTCCTCAGAGCCGTGGGGTCCAGGAGTGGTGGTCTCTTGTTGGTGCCCTCTCCAGGTCCTGGAGGGCCAGAGATGTGTGTAGCCATGGTGCGTGCTGCTGATCTGCAGTCACCTCCCAAAACAGAGGGGCTGATTTTGCTTCGGTTTGCACCTGGCCTTGGTGTGGGCTGAAATGCTTCTGAGGTGAGGGGAGTGGGAGTTCAGGCATCCAGAGGTGATGTGGTGGGAGGAAGCAAGTTCTCTGCGGCATTTTCCTGGTGCAAATGGCCTTGGATGGGACATGGTCACAGGCTGTTCAGGGCCAGGCTCAGCTCTCCAGCCTGGGCACCTCTGAGCCTGGCCCCTGAGCTTCCTCAGCAGCCTCTCCTGTCCTGTAGATGTTCTCCTGCCCTGTAGGTGTTCAAACCAGACTCTGGGAGTGTCTGCCTAGCTCAGCTGAGCACCATAGAGCCAGTGTGGTCCTGAGCAAGCGAGAGGCTCTGCACCACCCTCCCTGGAAGCATTGTGCCCAAACCCATCTCCATGCTCCTCCCCAGTCATGCATGGGCTTGGGGAGGCTGAGAAAAGAGCTGCTGGCATTACTGGGAGAGAGGTGGGGACCCAAGAGCTGCATGTTTAATGGCAACCTGTGACTGTGCCATGCACACAGCAAACCACAGCTTTTGGCACTCAGACTCTTCTCCCCTGTCCTGGCTGCACACCAAAATCCCGTTACAGTTTCGATAGAGTTGCACACGCCAGGCAGAGCTGGGGTTCCTCTGAGATCAAATATAGATAAGTCGGTGGGCATTGCAGAGTGCCAGGAAGGAGATGTGTCTCCTCTTCCCTTGCTGGGGTGATGAGCACACTGGGGAGGACAGTCTCTGGCCATGCTTGGTTGGGACTGCAGATTGGATGGTCCCCTTGGAGAGGGCATCATGTCTCCTGCTGGTGGCTGGGCTGTGTCAAGCTCAAGGTTCTGATATGCTGCAGGTGTCAATTAATACCCGTTGCTCCTTTGAGGTGCTCCTCACTGGGCCACTGAACGCCTCTTTCTACTGCTTTCGGGGTGATCAGGTGTCCTCCAGTTGCAGCAGGGACAGTGCTAGGGGTGTAGAACAGCGAGGGAGCTCGGCTAATCCCTGCCTCGAAGGGAAGATGGATGTTTTACAACGCCCAAGTGAAGTATTCGTAGCAACACCAGAAAGCCAAAATGATTCATGTCAGCTTTTCCATCTCAGCTTTTTTCTTTTTTTTCTTTTTTTTTTTTTTTTTCCCCAAGCAGACCCAGCCCTGCTCAGCATTTGGCTCGGATGCAGCCAAGGTTTCTTGGGGCTCCCCAGTCCTGCTGCCAGCCCAGCCAAAGAAGGTCCCTTTGCATGCTCTGAGTCTCCCAGGACTTCCTACACAGAGCCCTGTCCCTGCAGCCTGGCCCAGAGAGGCTGGGAGTGGGCAGGAGCGGGGGCCAAGGTGGAGGGAGTGAGCAGGAGGGAGAGGCCGCGTCTCCTCTTTGTCTGCTCAGCAGCAGGATTTTGGGAGGTCTGGTACCTCGGCAGCTGTTTCTCCAGCCGGTGCTGGCGTGCTCCTGGCCCCACGCTCCCCACCGTCATTAATCATGTGGTGGCCAGCAGCCCACCGTCTCCATGGGGCAGCTGGCTCCGGGGCTGCCTTCCTCTTCCCCTTCCCCTTCCCCTTCCCCATCCCCATCCTCTTCCCCATCCCCTTCCTGCGTAGGGCTGTGTGATCGGGCTGGATGGGACCCCAGGGTTGTGCCAGACCGGGACATGGCCTCTGCTTTCCCCCAGAAGAAGAGTGGGGACCGGGAGGAGAGCCAGCGGTGGAGTCATCAGAGCAGCCGTAGCATCCTCATCCTCTCCCAGCCCTCCCAGTGAGCCCCATGGAGGACTGGGGAAGGGGCTGGTCTCCCCAGCTTGGCCAGGCAGAGAAAGAGCTCTCCTCCCCGGCTCAACTTGGGAAGGACTGGCGGGATGCAGCCCTGCATCCCTGCCCGCCTCCCGCTGTGTCCATGTCCCAGTCCCGTACATGTGGCCAACAGGTTTTCTCGTGTTCCGAGGGGTGGGAGGGAATCTGGGCCCCTTTCCAGAAGGAAAACAAAAGCCGAGCCGAGCAAGCTGTTGGGGCAGAGTGCTCTCACACAGCTTGGTCGCCCAGACGGGACCTGGCAGGGAGCATGGGGGACATGGCTCACTGGTCCTGCCCCACCAAGGGGTCCTGGTGGAGAAGGGGTCCCGAGCAGTGCTGGCTTCTCGCTGCAGCCACAAGGCGCTGAAGGAGTTACTCGTTTGCTCTGCTGGACTTCTCATCTGGCTCGAACCGCGCAAGCCCGCTCGGTACATGGTACACAAGGGATACTGATGGAGGAAGTTCATGCATCTAACAGCTTAAGCTCTTCTAAGCTTGCAGTCCCAGCACAAAAGGATTTCAGGGCAGTTAACAATTCAGTGTGGTTAAGAGATTTTCATTTTGCCGGCCCTTGCTCGCCAATCCCGCAGGGCCCTGCCAGGGGCTGGCCGCCCGCTCCTCTTCGCTCAGCTCCTTTGGCTAGCGAGGGGCTCCACGTGTGCCCCTCCCCGAGCCGCCTGCCCCCAGCCCCGTCCTCCCCGCCTTGGGCTTCACCTTCTCCTGCTCCCCGCCTGCGCCTTTTTCCTCCATCGCCCTGTTCTTTGTCTGCCGCCTCCCCCCTTCTCCCCCCCGTCCCTCCCATGCAGCATGTGAAGCGCATTTCTCTCTCTGCTCCCATATCATTGGCTCCACTCTGCAGCGGCGGAGGCAGAGCTATTGTGCTGCCTGCTCTCTCCTGTTGGACTGGACAACGCTGCCTGCAAGGGTCTCTGCCCGCTCAGGGATGGCGGCCGCCGGCTGCTGCTCCTCGCTATTGAACCCTGCATCCATCCCCTCTCCATCTTTGGAGGACATCTTGCCCATGTGTCTGGTCACTGCCTTCGTGGCGGGCAGGCTCTTCTTTGTTGCACGCGTGGAGTGCTGAGCATGCGGAGTCCTGCTCTTGCTGTGGTGGTGAGGGATGGTTTTGCCCTGCAGAAGCTGGTTGTGGCCCTCTCTTGCTATCAGAGACATGTGGCGTCATCCCTTCGGGTCAAAGGTGTTTCTGAGGGGTAGAGGAGCTGGTGACATGCTAGGAAGAGGAGAAACCCAGTCACCTAGGTGGTCTGTAGAAGATTCAGACTGCCACCTGTCTTCTCCAGCTCAAGGTGGAGCCAGGCCACCCCTTTGGAGAGCCTGAGTGGTCAACACTGTGTCCTCTTTGGAGCCTGCCCTGCCTGTCTTCTACTCCTTCCCTGGGGGGCAGAGCCAGGAGGGACGATGTGGTGATCCTGACCCAGCTCCAGCACCCAGCCTGGTGCTGGTCCTGTCCAGCCCTACCAATACCACAGCCCGGTTCCACCACCAACCCAGCTGGATACTCCCAGCTCAGCTCTAGCAGTGACCCAGCCCAAGTCCAGTTCTGAAGGGAGAAGCGTGACCTCCAGGGTTGTTGCTGTAGTGAGCTGGACTGGGACTTTCTCAGTCTGGGGCTCTACATGGCTGCCTGTTAGGTTTTGGTAGGGCTGTGCCCTTGCAGATATATGTCCTACACATGAGCTTCATGATGGGCTTCCCTGCCTATGCTTGCATGTTGTTTTGAGGTCCAGCACAGCAGATCTGCCATCACCCCGCTGTGTGCTGGGGCTGTGGGAGCAGAAGCAATGATGTGCACGTACACGTGGCGAGGACCCAGAGCTGTTCCTCCCTTGCAGAAGGGTGGGAGCAGTGGGGATCCGTCCCAGCTGGGCTGTGCTTGTGTTCCAGAGTGGGCCAAGTATGTACTAAAGGCTTAGAGAGGCATGCAGCTTCCTCATGTGCCGGGTAAGGGTATGTCCTAGCTGTCTTACAGTCACGTCCCATAAGTCCATGATGTTTGGAAGATAAGAGGCTATTCCTGGCTCCATGCCTATTTCAGAGCTGGGCCTCCATTGGTGATGCTGGACCCAGCCAATAAATTGTAAGGCCTTAGGGATAATTAAGTTCTTACAGGAAGCATTCCTGGTTGAGCTGGAGCAGATACAGCCAATGGTGATGTAAATGCTTCCAGAGATGGAGAATTGCCCGTTAAACGTTTCCAGTGGTCGCTCCTGCCTTCTTCCCCCTGGCTGTGCCTAGCGCTTGGACCTCGGTGGACTTTGTCCACCACCGTGTGCTCCCTGTGTGCCTGTTTAAGAGTGATCCTTGGCCCTTTGTCCTGTGGTAGGGTTTTTGGCCATTTTGTTGGCTCTTCCCAGCCCTTGGCGCTGCTGCAGCCCTTCTGTTGGCAGATCCACCATCCCACACGCAGGATACTCACAGTCATCAGCTGAGTGCCAGAGGGAACGCTGAGATCTCCCTCTTCCGACATCCCCACTTCACTTCAACCATTTTGGCAATGGCTTTTCCCTGGCCGCTTTTTGAAGGATCCTTGTCCTTCCCAGTGTGACTGGGAGCAGGTAACTGCAGTGGCCCATGTCGTTGTCCCTGGAGGTGTGATTTGACCTGTGCTTGTACTGAATTGCACATTTTTTGCTTGTCCTCAGCTCGCCAAGGCATCCACTATGTATCAGGAACCCATCATCTTCGGTATTTACCACATGAGAACTTCCATGTCATCACCTGACTTTGTTGGGAGCGCTTCGGGCTTTCTCCTGGGTCATTGATAAAAATGTTAAATAGCCCAGCGGCATGAACCAAATTTGTTGGCTCTAGTAGAAACAGACCCGCTCTCCGCACATTCCCTCCTTAGATCGCAGCCCACAGCGAGGTTCGCTCGCCAAGTTTTAATGCGTTGAATATGTCCCACAGTGTTGGTGGACCCTCTAATTTCTGAATCAAAATCCCCTGTGTTACCAGGGGAAGTGCTCCACAGAAGGTCGGGTGTATTACGTTAACAGGGGTACATCTCCCAGCCAATCTTGTAATTGCATCAAAAACCCCATTCAAGGCTAATTTGCCTTAATCTGTTTGCCATAAGCGTCCGTAGGTTGGCACTGCTGTCGCTGCCTTCCTTTAATCCTTCGCTAACCAAACCCCGTCGCTGGCACATCCTTACTTGACTGGTTTGGTGTTGCAGTGGCAGTCTTAAAATAGTCCAGACTGCCTCGTTTAACAAATAACTTCTTCCTACATCCCTGAAACATCCTACGACTTCATGGCGAGTGGGAAGCGAGCATTAACGGCCCGCTGGTCCATCAGCCATCTCTTCAAAAGCTCTTAGGTAGATGCTCTCCTGACATACTGATTTAACAATGTTTAACTTTAGTAGCTGCTATTATTTAACATCTTGAGTTACTGCTGGAATGGAAAGTATTTCACCATCGTCCTGTAAGATGATGACATCACCTGGCTTCTTCCCAAGTACAAAACAGGAATTTGTCTGCCTTTTCTACCGGCTTGTTGACAATTTGAATGCTCCCCGCCGGCCATGGCTCAATGTCATTGTGGATGCTGCTCGTTGGGCTTCTCCCTCTCCTCCCTCTCCGTCTGGGATGCAAGAATACAGCGTCTTTCTTTCCATTGCTTTGATTCTTCTCCTCCCTGCTTCTTGCTGACCTCTCCATGTTGTGAATCCAATTAGGGCTGTGGTGGGGATTGCAGCTGCTTGGTATTAACCACTCCAAGCCTGCTCAGTGCACTCTGGAGTTGGAGGAGATGCCAACTTGTCCTCCGCACATTTCTGAGTAGTGTTGGGGCTTCTGAAGGCTGGAGTAGGACCAGGAGGAGTGTAGCAGAGCTACGGGGTGTCAGACAGGGAGGGCTTGAGGCATTTATTTTCTGGCAATTCAAAGCCCCAAGAGATGCTGACCTCACAAGGAGGGTCACAAGCGCTCCTGGAATATGGCAGGACATCTGCTGCTGAAGGAGGGCGATGGACGACTCACCTCAGAATGGGAAAGGCTGCTTCTTAAAGGGCTAGAGCTTTGTGGCCAAAAGCAGGCAAGGGAAATGAGAACTGCTTCCTCATTTTGCTTTCAAGACAAGAGATGGGCTGAGAAATTCCACAAAAGTCCTTTCTCTGTAGGGAAAGGGAGAAGATGAAGTTTCCAGGGCATGAGTGATTTTTGAACAGCAGGAGCATTGCGGAGCACTCCCAGCCGTGTCCTGATGGTGTAGGAAAGACCCCAGCGGGCTGCAGAAGACAACCTGAGAGCCGCCCATTAGAAGTGTGGACAGGAACAGCATATTGTCATTTATTAGTATGAGCTGGTCATGAGTCCCTTGAATTGGAGGAAGGGATGGAGATCTCAGATCAAGCAAAACCCACTGGGAGTTTCCTGATGGAATTGATGGCCATCCCTGGGCTTTCACAGAGAGCCTTGGTGGAGTTTTGTGCTGCCGCTATTTGCCATAGCTGGTGCTTCCCAGCTCCTTCGCATGAGCCCTTTCTTCTCTTTGTTCAAGGTCTTTCCCTGCAGAGCTGCTTGGAAGGTCTTGGATTCCCTTCCCACTTTGGGACAGGTTGCTCCCCCCATCCTTATTACCCAGATATTTCGTGTGCTGGGATCAGCATCAACCCCAGGCAATGCTCCAGGCTTGAGGCAGAGTGGCTGGAAAGCTGCCTGGCAGAAAAGGACCTGGGGGTGTTGGTGGACAGCTGGCTGAACGTGAGCCAGCAGTGTGCCCAGGTGGGCCAGAAGGCCACCAGCATCTTGGCCTGTATCAGAAATGGTGTGACCAGCTGGAGTAGGGAGGTGATTGTGCCCCTGGACTCGGCACTTGTGAGACCGCACCTCGAGCAGTGGGTCCAGCTTGGGGCACCCCAGTACAAGAGGGACATTGAGGTTCTGGAGAGGGTGCGGAGAAGGGCAACCAAGCTAGTCAGGGGTCTGGAGAATATGTTGTATGAGGAGCGCCTGAGGTAACTGGGGTTGTTTAGTCTGGAGAAGAGAAGGCTGAGGGGAGACCTTATAGCTCTCTCCAACTACCTGAAAGGAGGTGGGTGCAAGGTGGAGGTTGGTCTTTTCTCCCAGGTAACTAGTGACAGGATGAGAGGAAATGGGCTCAAGTTGCACCAGGGGAGGTTTAGATTTGACATTAGGAAAGATTTCTTAACTGGAAGAGTGGTCAAGCCCTGGAACAGGCTGCCCAGGGCAGTGGTGGAGTCCCCACCCCTGGAGGTGTTCAAAAAACGTGTAGATTTGGCACTTCAGGACATGGTCTAGCGGTCAGGGAGATGTTGGAATGAAGATGAATGATGATCTTAGAGGTCTTTTCGAACATTCATGATGGGAGGAGGTAGATGTGAGCAGACCCTCCAGGGCCCAGGGTGCAGGGACAGGAGCCCTGTTGGAACACAGATGCTTTCGCAGAGCTGAGGTCTGTATCGATAAGAAAATCTCCCCCCTGACTTATTTTTACAGATGAAACAGCGTTTTGGATCAAATCCCACATTCCTGGTCTTGCCACACCTATGTGAGCAGGAGTAGTGGCTCTGGCCGCATCCCGCGCCGACGCCGGCGGTAGAGCAGCGTTTAGTCCTGCTTTTCCTCTTCTCCTTCCTAGGCCTCCCTTTTTTTTTCTTTTTTTTTCTTTTCTGAGAAAAGTGGTAAACATTAATAGGAACTGGAATGAATAGCTGGGATCCAGGCCCAGGCTTCCAGGATTTTAACTCATTCTTGTCAGAAAATGATGGGAACGTGGTTTTTAGCATTAGTTTATCCTTTGAGTCAAAGTGCTCAGAGATCTTGGGGACAAGGAAGGTTTTTCCCTGAATTCAGTGTAGTGCTACATCTTTATGGGGTAAGAGGAGAATATCCTTCATCCTATGTAACAAGGACTTGTCACAAGGCTATTTTTGGGGATTTTTTTTTTCTTTTGAGATTTTTCTCTGAGTTGGGCCAAAACCAAGCAATTCTTTTGAACATTTAATTTTGGGAAGTACCCTCGGACAATTCTCTGCCGAGAGAGACGCTGATTTAAAGTTAGTCTGATGTCAGATGATCAGTCTGTAAGAGCACAATTACTTTATTTTAGCGCTACAAGGTAAAAATCTTACCGAAAATTTAATCTAGAAGCCATGATTAGCTTAATTAGCTCCAGGGAAACTCTTTATTGTTCCCCATATGCCTTAGAAACACAGTATATCACTTGAAAGCATACATAAAAGTCCTCATAAAGGTTAGGAAATGGAATAAAAGTGTTTCATAGCTCACACAATGGCTGTGTTTATATAGACCAAACTTCAAACAATGTTAAATTAGGTTTGGCCAAGCAAAACGCACGACATTTCCATGTTTAGAAAGAGTCTTGAAGTTTGGTGACAGTGCTCTGTGATGCCCAGCCCTTGTGCAGGCAGGTGTCCCTAGAGGCTCTGAACCATCATCCTTGACTTCCTCCCTACCAGCAAGCTTCAGCAGGAGTCTTCCTCCAAATGAGAGGCAACCCCATGCCCACCTAGCTTGAATGCCTTTGCTGGAGTCCAGCATCTGCTTGAGAATGGCAGAACCACAGAATGGTAGGAGTGGAAAGGACTTCTGAAGATCATCTGGTCCAACCCCACTGCTAGAGCAGTATCCTGGAGTAGGTCACACAGGAACACATCCAGATGGGTTTAAAATGTCTCCAGAGACGGAGATTCCACCACCTCTCTGGGCAGCCTGTTCCAGTGCTCTGCTACCCTCACAGGAAAGAAGTGTTTCCTGATGTTTAGGTTGAACCTCCTGTGAACCAGTTTGTGGCCATTGCCCCATGTCCTGTCACTGGGCACCACTGAGAAGAGTTTGGCTCCATCATCCTGACACCGGCCCCTTAGATATTTATGGGCATTGAAGCAGGGAAACTAGTTGTACATGAGAAAGGAGTAACTTGCAGAATGGCAAGTCTTGCAGGCTGGAGAATGGGGAAGAGGGGACAGTGTGAGCGGGAAGCTCTACATCACTGCGTCTTCACAAGCACCCTGTTAAGGGGAGAGAGAAAAAAGATCTACAAAAACCCAAATGGTTTCTGTACAATGGACAAATGGTCCATTGCTCCTTCTGCATCCTTTCCTTTGAAAGGCACCTGGAAGGGAAGCCTGTGTGAACACTGTGTTCTGTAGGCAGGTAGCTTCTGTGAAGATTTTCCAGGTCTCTGAAGCAAGGTCTTAAAGACAGAGAGCTCTTCTTCACTTCAGCAGGTTGAAATAATAGAATCATAGCGTGGTTTGGGTTGGAAGGGACCTCAAAGATCATCTTGTTCCAACTGCCCTGCCATGGCCAGGACATCTCCTACTAGACCAGGTTGCTCAAAAGCCCCAGCCAACCTGGCCTTGAACACCTCCAGGGATGGAGCATCCACAGCTTCCCTGGGCAACCTGGGCCAGGGTCTCACCACC
>JAVSBS010015122.1:5611-16576 GCA_033124195.1 Coracias cyanogaster | reverse complement strand
GGGGTTTCCAAGCCGTGGAGATGTGGTGCTGAGGGCCAGGGGTTAGTGGTGCCCTGGCAGTGCTGGGGGAACGGCTGCATCTTCAAGGTCTCTTCCAACCCAAACGATTCTGTGATGCTATGATTTTACCCAGCTGGCAGAGGCTGGGTTGTGGCCACACAGCTGCCTCGCTCACCCAAGCAGGCAGGGAAGGTTTGGAAGCAGCACGTTAGACAAGCGCATTTCTTCTAACAGGGAAAAGGCGAGAGCTGCGGACCCGCTGCGAGAGCCATGGGCTCGTCAGCAGATCCCCTGGCCCCAGCAGCGCCCGACTCTGCCAGGCTGCCCTGGGCAGAGCTGCGGAGACCCCCGGGCAGGAGACCCCGGCTGCTCAGAGCAGAGGAGGAGGAGAAGGAGGAGGAGAAGGCTTGGGGCTCCTCTGGGCAGAGGAGGAGGAGGAGCTGGGCCTTGGTTCCCCTTGTTCCAGGCCCGGAGCGCCCTCTCCTGCCATGTGCGGGGAAGAAAGGGAGATGCGGAAGGAAGATGCTCTGCAGAAGGATGTTCCGAGAAGCCAGGCACCAACCTCCTCCCTTCCCCTCCGCCAGGACGGACTCTGGGAGCTTTATCTGGTCCAACCCCCGCACCCAGTAGCCTCTGGGAGGGGGGACAGCCATTCCTTCTCCTGTTGGACCCTGTCACTGCGCTGACAGCCCGGAGAAGGACGGTCACCAGCCCAGGAAGGCCGTGCAGAGCAGGGAGAGCAGGAACAACGCTGCCATGCACCCCCAGCACCTCAGAGGTGCAGCTCCGCTGCTCAGGGGAGCAGAGGAACATCTGCCTCCCACGCAAGGGCCTCTATAAGGACACAACGAGATGGAAAAGGGGAAAAAAAAAAAAAGTTTTTCTAACTCAGCTCTCTGCTCACATCTGGAGAGGGTGCCGTGGTGAACCCCACCTCATGTGCATGGTTAGAGCTAGCTGGGGTATGTCAAAGGTCACCAGTCTTTTCTGGAAATATCTATCATTGCTGCCAGGATCAGGAGAGTGGGTTTTTTGCCCCCCAAAGCAAAACTGGTAAGCTTTAAGCAGCTCAGTCGGGCTGGCCCCATCTTGGTCACTGTGTGCTCCTGCGTGTTCCCATCCAACCCGCAGCTGCACTAAGAGGCTTTGCTGGACACGGGCTCCCTCCGCACCCACCTCCCCTCCCCTCCTAAACCAGGGGAAAACCCTCGTTCCTTACAAACAGGGCACTGAGAAGCAGACTTCCCCAGCAGTGCTTGCATTACCTTTTCTAAGAAGCTGTCTTCTCCCTGAGAGCAGCGGGAAAGAGAGAAGAGGGAAAAGTACGGTTAAGAGAGAGAAGCACCCTCAGAGGAAGCAGAAACCTCATCTGCATTACAAGAGCCCACTGAACGCCAGGTCCTTCGCACATTTTGCTGACATGGCCGAAGTTAAACCTGCAGGAGAGATTTGCCTGCCAATTAGCAAAAATCTCGCTCACATGATGCACAACCTCGTCGGGATTTCCACAAACTCCTCAAAGGGGCCTCGCAGCAGCACCGTCTGTAGCCCACAAACGGGCCACAGGCAGATGAGAGGTGTCTGCCAGGGGGAAGTTCCCCCTCTTGTGTCTTCCCGGTCGGAAATAAATATCCCTGTATTATTTCAGCCATCTGCCCTTGTGACCAGGCCAGAGAGAAAACATTCACTGGGCTAAATCGGCATTTGCGAGCGCGTGGCAGCTGCGGAGCCAACGGGCCCCCTAAGCAGCTTTGTGTCCAGCCAGGGAAATGCGTGTTTGTGCTCAAAACCCGCGGCCGCTCGGCCGCCTCCACCTAATAGCATTAACACGCTCCGGGCTGCGCATCCAGCCCCTCCGGCACAGAGCAGCACCCCGGGCTCCCCCGCGTCCTCGGGAGGCTCCCCGAGCTCGGATGCAGCCGTGGCAGACCGGCCTGTCGCAGGAACAGCTTGCTCCGAACCCGAGCTGGCACAGGCTGCCGTGCCAGGGCGAGGGATGGCAGTGACAGGTTTGGGATGCCAGGGAACCCCCGGGAGAGGCTGTTTCATAACGGGGTGAGTCATCTCGCAGCCTCGCTGCGCCTCTGACGGCGTGCCCCGCTCTCCACCTCTCTGCCTGCAGCGTTCAGCACCATCGGCTCCGCCAGACTAACCCGCGCCTGACAACGCTTCTTCAAGAGGCTTTTTGAAGCCCACGGTAGGGTCCCAAAAAAACCAGGATGAGGCACTAATACTGAATCCCAAAGGTGAGATGCTCAAGCGCCAACAGCTTCTCCAAGGAGAACTAGGAGAGCCATTTCCAAACAACCCCCCAGCCACACTCTGCTGTCCCGTGTCCAACCACCTCTCGGACCCTCACCTGCGCCCTCCAGATCTCCCTCTGCTGAAGAGGACACACAGCAGGGCCAGGATGAGAGGGACGCCTGGTGCAGGGAGCGACAGGGCCTAACACAACCTAAGCACAGGAGGGAAAATGGTTCTTACACACACTCACGCTGCCTTCCTCTGCGTCACCCAAACACACCTGACTGGACCAGACCCAGCTGGGTTTGGGAGCTGCGGAGCGGTCAGCACACGCACCGTGCTCCCAGAAAGGGCTCAGCTTGTCCTGTCTCTAAGAATTTCTTGACTCACAGGTGGGATCCAGCCCAGAAGACCTAAAAGAGCTCTGACATGACAGTAGCTTTATAATCCAAGAGACTAAGTTTGGCTCTGGGCCGTTGGACGTCATATTCCTTGGGTTTGCTGAACGTGCTCCGATTGAGGAGCTGCAGCCACCCTGACCTTGCTGACACCAGAGACCCTTTGCTGCAGAGACAGGGACAGGGCGCTCTTCTCCGGCTGCTTGGCTTCCTGTACTTCTAAACGTCTCACTGAATAACAGAAGGAGGAAACCTACAGGTAAAGGAAGCAGAAGAAGCCTCAAAGTACTCTCAGAAAAGCAACACTGTGCCTGTGAGGGCAGACGCTGGACTCGAGGCCTGAGTTCCTGTCTATCAAACAAGAAGTGCTGAGCACTGAGCAGGAAAAAGCAGATGGAGAAGCCCCAGGACTGGTGAAATGCTCCAGACTGGGTTCAAGGGGTGAGAATGGGAAGAGGCAGCACGGGGCAGGGTGCAGGTGCTGAAGGGAAGAGAAAGAATCGTAAGTGGATTGGAGTGGAACCCCAAATCTACAGATGGGAAGCAGCAGCAGCACACAGGACAACAACAACAACAACAAAAAAAGAAAAAAGCATGGCGAGGTGAGACTGCAGGATATGAGTGCCACATGCCAGAGAGACTTTGCCGCTGGACAAAGACAAAAACGCTTTCCTGGCTAACCAAGAATGAGTAAATAGAATAAACCCAGAACTGCTGAACCTCACTGAAGCAAGGCCCGGAAAGGCCATCGGAGGAGAGGAATGAATGCAGGCTGAACACAAGAACGAAGATGCTCAAAATGGGGCTTGATCTCAGAAACAGCCATGAGATACCACCAGAAAAGGTGACGAGGGCACCACTGCACCCCCTCAGGCGCACACAAGTGGCCGCAGAAGGACGGGTGCTGAACCAGGCTGGTGAAGCCTGGGGAGAGGAGCAGTTGTCTCCGCGCCGCACAGGAGCTCGCTCGCTGCGGCTGCTGTGAGCGGAACTGGCCAGAGCAGCTGTGAGACCGGCCCTTTGCTGCGCCGTACTCAGGGCACCGTGCGGCACCAAAGTCCTTTCTTCGGTCCCTCTCCTCCTGCCCGTTCCTTCCCCTGAGCAGAGCGAGGGCCACACGTGTCCAGAAGGAAAGGGACTCCGCAGCCCTTGTCCCCCTCAGAGAGCATTTCTTCATCCCTCTCGCAACACACCAGTGCCACCCAGCCGAGCTGCCAGCACCCAGTGACAGTGACACAAGACACAAGGTGCTGCGACTGCTTTTGTCTCCCGCCAAACAATATTTAGAACCTACCCAGAAATGAGGGATAAAGCACAGGGGGCCAAAAGCTGTTGGTTGTGGTGGAGGGAAATAACAAAAGAGCACCCCAAGCTCTGGAAGAAGTAAATCAGCTCAGGGCCGGCAGAGCTGGCGCGAGCTGAAGACACTACTCCTGCTTTTAGGAGTCAACAGCAGGGAATACGCCCTCTCCCTGGTAAAACAGCTGCTCCAAAACGCTGCTACTCACCAGGTCAATGAGTTTGGTGACTGGAACTTCTCGGATTGGGCGCCTCATCCGGCATAAGGCCTCCAGGGATGTGCCAAAGCAGCTGGGCAGGTAGGTCCCGCTGATGGTAAGGAAATAGTCCTTCCCTCGGTCCAAGTGAAGGACAAGAATATCCTCAATTTTATCCTCGCCGGAGTTCAGGAGCGTTACCGAGTCCTTGCTGACGTACACGTCCAGGGAGATGTCTGTGCTTTCATCTGCAACAGACAGGAGCTCTGAAGAACACACAGATGCTCTCCAAAAGAGATGCCAAGGACAAACATACAGTGGCAGGGATAAAGGCCATGAAACTGAGGGGGCAAACAGACAAGGATGATGGCAAGAAAGGAGAGACGTGGGAAAGGCAGGAAGGACTGTCCAGAGATGGGGTGGCAGTGGACACCAGTACCCACTGGTGAAACCACGGTAAAACTCACCCGGTTCCAAGTAACCTTCACAGGGCTCGGCCCGAAGCCATGGCTTACAGTAGTGGCTATCGTTGAGCTTTGGGATGAAGGAGAAGTGACAGGTGACCTGCCCGTTATTGGTGATCTGGAACTTCTGCTTCTGCAGCTGACGGAACTTCACATTCTCAAACTCAAACTGCAGAGCAAAGAGAAAACACAAGTCACGTTTGTGGCCACAATGGGACCCAGAGGGAGGCTCTGCTGGGGTCTGAGGGGTGCCACAGAGCAGAGCTCCTAACAGAAGACCTGCCAAGCAGCCAAGACAAGATGTCCCTTCTAATCCAATTCCTGATCATAAAATAACAGACAAAGCGCAATTTCCTATAATCCAGTTTAGTGAATCGAAGTCTTTAAGTGGCTCTAGCACTTCTGAGGCTGCTGTGTTTGGGAAGCGGACAGTGATTCAGGTTTCATCCTCACTTCTCTCCTGCTCAGCTCCAGCGAAGGAAGAAAGTCGTTCTCCATTCTGTCCATTAGACGAACAATGTCTTCAAACAACTTCCGATACTTCTGCTCATCCACAACCTTGACCTGTGAAAGACCCGCAAGCACTCAGCAGAGCTTCGGAGCAGCTCCACAGGAGCTCTTTTGATCACCCGTAAACTGCAGAGGTGAAATACTTCTCGAAGCTCTTGCTATGTACAGCTGATAGAGCCCATGTGCAGAGCTGTGTCTCCAAGCTGCAAGTGCAACTTCACAGATATTTCACCCCTACAGATGTCACTGGGGTCTTTCTGGCCACTGCTACGCGACCAGGAGACTACTGGGGGTGAGCCCTGCACTGGCATCCCGCAGCACCACTCGCAATTCTCCAGAGGAAGACTCTCCTTTAAGGGGACCTGAGCTACCCAGGGAGTAGGAGTTGGCAGAAATAGATGTGGAGTGTCTTTATTCAGCTAGGAAACAAAAACCTGCTGCCAGCCGTTCGCCACCATAGAATTCAGATGTGAACCAGTGACACTCTCTCTTAACACATCAGAGGCAACACTACCACAGCGAGCACAACTATCTACAGCTTCTGCTGCGTCTCCTCGCAGAGGAGAGGAAACAAGCTCACCCATTCCAGTACCAGCTATCATGGGTTACAGCCCAGAAGCAGCATCCCTGGCAACGCCTTTTGGTTTCCTGCATGAGCAGGCTGCTGGGGTGCTACTGCTGCTCCCCAGCAAAGCCGTGGTGCACGTAGAGACCACGGCTGCTGGACGGCAGCACCCCCACGCAGCAGATACAGCTCGGTTTGATTTACTCTGTGACCACACAAGCACCTCCCGGAGGAACGCGCGGCGGTGCCGTGATCCTACCCCAGCGCAGAAACGTTACCCCGATGCGGAACAGGGCGCTGACGGGCTTGTGGTCACTCGTCTTCAGGTCCATGTGACTGCAATACCGGAGCTGGCTGATGTTCCCTCCTCTCCAAAGGATCCGGTCACACCACGCTGGCACACGACACTTTCCACTGCGAAGAAAAACAGGTTACCAGGGCAATCCAAGGACTCTGATAAGCCATCCAGGCTGTTCCTTCTCCCAGCCAGGCAGCTCCCTCCACCCCCACCATCAGCAGCGATGGGATGGACTTCTATCACTTCCCTCAACTTGAATACTGTCCTCTTTCTGCTCCTCTCTTCCCCTTTCCCTACAGGGTAGCTAAAATTCCTGTCCTTTCCAGGATCAGGGAACAAAACCACCAAGGCTGTTTCCAGAGCCTGGAGCCACGTGTACTGTCACCCAAGCTGCACTGGTTTATTTTGCTGCCAGACCTTCGTGCCTACTACAATCTGATCCATCACTTAGTGCTTCCACTACAGAAAGTCTACTCAGCTATTACTATTATGTTACAAAGTCTGAACCCTGGGTTATCCTTCTCCAGATTAACTACTGTGCTGATTCATAAACACTGGGAGAGTAAAATCCAATCACTGTGTGGTTTCAAACTCCTTGGGAGTTTCTCTCTTTAGAGCAGCTTCTGCAGCAGATGCACACGTCTGTGGGAGGCAAGAAGCAGGAACCGCTGCAGCTATTGGGCGAGCAAGTCAGGGGACGGGATGACTCAAGAGAGAGCGTTTCCTTCTCTCCAATTCCTCTGACACTCTGTCTGTCCCTGGTAGCAGCAAACCCCTCCAGTGCAGGGCTACCTGCGAGCTCACGCCTCACCCGCCTTCATCTATCGGAATCAGCAGCAACTGGGGTCTACGGCATCTGCCTGGTCAACGTACAGAGAGAGGGTCTGCTTATTTCAGAAAGGAGGGGGAACGGAGGAGCACAGACTCCTCTGTGCACTCCAGCCGCCACCACCACAACACCGGGAGGCGTTTCCAGCTCTAGGAAGCAGGAAATTGAGTTTTGTGAGAAAATGTTTTCTGCGTCGTAGGTAAACACACCCATGGGCAGCCGGTTTACCTGGAGTCCCAGCGATCTGTTTTAGAGTCGTATTTATACGTGGGGATGAATTTAATCTCTCCCTCGGTGAAATCTGCAAACGCTTTCTTCTGAGTGCGCTGAATATTCAGCTAAATAAATAATATTCAGAAAAAGAACACTCTAAAAAAAAACCCCAAACCAAACACAAAACCAAAACCCAGGAAATGACTCCAAACACCCGCCCCACCACAGCAGAGCGTCAGCAAGCAGATCTGTAGGCAGAGCAACTGCAGCCTGAGGCCATGGGATCCACCAGACATCCCCCAAACTGGCCCTGAGACCTTAAACCTTTAAAAAAGTCAAAAATGCAACACATCGGGGGACTCTCTTCTCAACAGCCTGAGCACAGATCGGCACAGTGCTGTTTACCAGACCACGCAGAGAGCTTAAACCAAGAGTTAAGGGAAACACTAATTGCTCCACGTGTGGTAAGTGCCTTCTTTAGCTTTCAGGCTTAAGCATCGCCATCATTAATATTTCACTGCCAATCATTTTAGCAAGAGCCTGCAGGAGTGCCTGGGCTGACAACCTAACGCTACTCTCCTCATTTCCCCTTCTGAAAGATTTCTGGATGTTTTCCTCACAAAAAAATCTAAGCTACAGTTGGTTCCTGCATGAAGCTACTGCTCTGCAGTACAGCAGGAACGAGCTACAGAGCAGAATCAATCAGACTCGCTGTTATATCAGGTGTCAGGGATGATATCACGCTATTTCTGCTTATGTTTCACAGGCACAACTCTTCATCTTAAGGCACATCTGCTGCTGTCTCGGTTTTCAGCACACCGTAGAGAAATGCTGAGCGGGGACGGGCTCAGCACAGAATTTAGGTCAAACGGGCTGAGCAGAGAAGCGCTGGTCTCCAAATCAATACTTCTCCCAGAACACTGATTACAGCAGCTTTTGCTGCTGTTACAAATCCCTGTCTTCAAGCTTGTACATAAGAGAGAACTCTTCAACAAGGTGCAAAGATACTTCTGTGGTAATTGTCCGAACTGTTACCAGTTAACCCCAGTATAACATACAATCAATTTTTGTTTGGGGGGCCAATGTCACCAGGACACCCAGAGCGCTGCCCAGGGTCTTGTGTCTGTGTCTACAGACACCTATCACAGAGCATCTGCCAGCTCCTCCTCAGCACGGGCACATCGTAAACCAAGGTGACCTCACAACTCTGGAGCAAAGGTAAGCAGAGTTCACCGACCTGGTCGTACGTCAGCAGCTTCTGGAGCTCGTTCCTACTGATAAGGCTTTTCACTTCACTGGCATCAGGCAGACAAAGCCTGTAGTTCAAGTCTCCAAGCCAGATGACAACACTGAAACCAAAGAGACACGTGGAAGAGAAGAGCCAGTAGTTAGTGTCACAGGCCACGCAGGGAAGAAGAGGTGAAGGATAAGAGATGGTTGGTCGCTGGTGATTAAGGCTGAGATGCATGGAAGACAAAAGGAGACATGAAAGATCGAGTCTGATGGCAGAAATTCCCAGGGGCAGCAGACACTGGAGCACTAAGTCCATCTCCTTCGGAATCCCACACGGGACTGAAGACTTAACGGGAGATACTCGAGTCTGGCTGAGTCTGAAAAAGCCCAAGAGCACCACCAGGTCTCTGCTGAAGTGAAACCAGCGTGTATCACCAAGCTTCAGAACCTCTTCACGCTACGCAACATCCATCAGGATCTTTTCGTGTACAGAAAAGGGCAATGACAGGAGCTTATGAAGCAGAGCTGCCTGATGCTCAGGTACCCGCGTGCTCACGCCTGGTGTGACACCACAGTTTTACCAGGTCGTTCTCCACAGCCTGCCTTTCAACCAGATCAGGCCACTGCTGTACCACCGCCCAGCAAAGGCAGACTGGTGCAGAACTGGCAATAGCAGAATTAGGTTCCTGTGGAGTTTACAAGCTCCAGAATGTTCCTGTCCTATCCCACCCGCCAGCCATCCTCCATCAGCGCCTGCTCTTCCTCTGCTCCTTGCTGGGCTTTCCAACAGACCTACCGCCTCCTCACCACCAGCAGTGAAAGAACACTCGTGGGAGTCACTCTTTACTCCATAAAGATTTCATTTAAAGATTAAAATATAAACCCCTCTTAGTATCAAAGCTCTTCCTGTTTATAGTCAAACCTCAAAACTTCCACTAGTGGATTACCAAGGATAATCTAGTATTTGAAGTTTTTCCTGTACTAATCCATTCCATGTTTTATTTTCAGTTTTTAAATGGTTTAAATATTAACTACAAAAGTATTAATAATCTGTATCAGGTTTAAAAAACCCTGATTTTTCATGCTTTGTTGTACACGTTTGGGTTTGATTTGGATTATTCAGCACCATGTCAAAAGGGAAAACAGCAAACCAAACTTACTCGTGTTTCATGATGTTGAGCTGAGGTAGACTGTCATCAGGGGTCACAAAGCTCATCCGAGCACAGATGTCCTTGTAGTCCTGGTTTCGCCGCTCGAAGTCCTCCACGTGAGCCGCGAGGTGGGAATTGACGATGCAGAAGGTTGTGTTGTGGAACACGAACCTCGCCGCCACGCCGCCCTTGTTGCCCTGGGGAGAGCAGGTTGTTGGAGAAGGTGGCAGGCGAGGCACCAGGGAGGAGACAGGGACGGCACGGGCAGGGGAACAGAACCAGGCTGTGCAGTTCCCTGCACGTGGAGGCAAGAAACTGGCCTCGGTGACTCACCATCTTTCCCATGATTCCCGTGCCCACAGACTCCGTCATGATCTCTCTGATATTGCTCAGATGATCCTTCTTAGCAAACACGAGCAACATCATCCCAACCAGACGGACCACTTGCACCTGCGACAACAAAAGCCATGCTGAGTTCCCAGGAAGGCAGTGGCAAGGCGGTTCTGATTTGCCAGCTCCACCCAGTGTTCTGCTGCTCTGGCTCTCCCCGCTCCTCATCATGTTTTGTACGCAACCCCTGCTTGCAACACCACCCAAAGCACCTCCTGGCCCAGCGCAAGGTCCTGCAGGACAACCCATCACCCCCCAGGAGCCACTGGTGGTGCTGAGCTCACCGCATTCCCCACTCTGGTGCTTCCCTACAAACAGGGCTGTCTCGCGAGGGAGCAGAAGCTTGATAAACACGCAGCCAGTCTGTTTGCAAAGCCTCACCCTTGTGCTCCAACCAGCAAAACCATCAGAGAGGATACCGAGGGCTCCGAGGAGGCGTGCTGAGGAAAGCTGCTGGCTGTGGCTGTCACCGAGGGCTGCAGGGCCAGCGGGGTGTCAGTGCTCACCTTTGCTGACTCCCATCTACAGCAGGGCCAGTGACAATACGCCAGAGAACGGGCAGAAAAGCTCTAATTTCCCGAGGCACACGTGCCTGACACACGGGCTGTCAAACGCAGCGGCCCCTGAGCCAAATGAACCACTCGCTTCTCAAAAAACACTTGTTCCCTAACACACAGAGTCTCTTCGTGCAGCTCAGAGGTTCTCAGAGCCCAGCCCAGGGGCGTTTACACAACGCTGACCGTGCCATCGCAGCAGGGACTGCAGGTCTGCTGCCGATGCTCTTACACGTGCTAAGCCAACACACTTTGCGGCCCACGACCTCCCTGGACCTTCAAAACAGCAGGGGCACAACTTTGCAAGCCAGCTTTGCAAGCCTAATCTTCTTGAGCCCAGGCTACAGGCTCACTTTAGAGACACACAAACACTAGGATGTGTTGGGATTAAGTCTAAGCAGTGAGGGAAGAAGCTGAAGTCAAAGAGTTCAATGGGAAGAGCCCAAGTCCTTGGTCGACTCTGCAGAAGTGGAATTTGCACACAACCGCAAGTCTTATCTAAGGCTCCAGTCACTTCCCCCTGCCTGCAGCCACGTCCTGTTCTCTCCCTTCCACGAGAGTGGCAGAAATTCACCCGAAACTCAAGCAAAGCCAAGGGATGGGAACAGGAGCCTCTCCAT
>JAVSBS010015120.1:17084-31879 GCA_033124195.1 Coracias cyanogaster | reverse complement strand
AGATGCGTTAACTAATTCCACAGCTTTTGCAGTTATGTATCAAAAGGTGGTGCATAACCCTTTGATCCATAAACTCACCATACAGGGCATAGTTTTGATACCAAAAATCCAAAACATAAGCAAAATGCAGTAATATAAAGTGAAACAGATAATTAATCTAAATGCTAAGAGTAGGGGATTTAGTATTAATATGGATACTTAGAAAAGGCTAGGAGATAAAAATTTGCTACAGCTGATTAGTAGGAAGAATGAAGTGTCTTCTCACCACCCTTTTTATTTGGGTATTTTTCAGAAATAACTCATCAGATCATGTATTTATATGTCAGAGGAAGGCTTCACATCAATCCTTCCACCTCATAAAAAGGAAGAAAATGGACAAGGAAGGGAGACGCTGGTAGGATTTGTAAGTTTGTCTCAAGGCTGCCACAGTATATTTTCACCATTGTGCTGATTGCCGAAGGCTGAATCCCTGATAAGTGAATGGCCCTTGCCAAGAACTGCAAATGTTCCAGCCACTGTGAGAATAAAAGTATGCAACAAAAGCTCATGTCCAACTTTTTGGGTAATGGCATGCCTTGAGTGGGGTAAAGGGGGCTTAAGAAGTGATTTTTTTTCCATGGACTTTCCACCGAGGACTATTAAATACAAGTGCACCTCCTCTTTCTCATGGAAACCCAGAGACAGGAATCACTAGAAGCTTGGAAAATATTCCAAGAAAATATCACTGTATGCAAGCCCTGTTCTTCCACTCTCCCTAGGCACTTGCCACCAACTCCTGTCCAAGGCAACGTATGGGGCTATGGTGATCCCTTGTCTAGTTCGGTGTGGCTGCTCTTCTCTCCCTGAAGCAAGGAAATACAATTAATTTCAATTTGAGGCATTTTTCATTACCTTTATCCTATTAGGGAGTCTGGATTTCATTTATTGTCTCTGAAACAATCAAGACATTTTGTACCTTGCATGTAGCCCTGTCAGGAATCAAGAAAATTTGGGCTAGCCAGCAACTTGTGGGGTTTTCTAACTCAGTCCAGAATAAATCAGTCTTTGGTGGGATTTCACATTGACATTTCTGGGTATTACTTGCTAGCTTGTTTATCCTCAAAAACTTACATTATCTTTACTTTGGTAAATCCACACAGTGCAGACTTGCACAAAAGATAGAGTCAGGCTGCTGCTGCAAGGCTGCCATCTTCCCAGCTGCAGAAAGTTTTAGGAGCAGAAAATCAACTAGCACACCTGGAATGGACTTTTCAGGAACTTCTGCAGTATTAAATAGAACAGATGGAGTCAAAGTGTGCCCTTAAAAAAAATCAAACAAACAAATCAATCAAACAAAAAAACCCCAAAACACTAAGCAAACTTGGCAATTCAGTATTGAGGAATAAAATCAAGCTATCCTCCAGAAAGAAGTGTTCAGAAATCTGATTATTCCATTCATAGAACGAGGACGTTGAATTGATGAAAACAGTTACTTTCAAGCTAATAAAAGAGAGGTAGGAAAGAATTTAAAAAAAAATAAAAATGGAGAGAAAGAAGGAACAGGGACAGCTTGCCAGTAAGGCCAGCCTGTCTTACCAGCTATCTGAAAAAATTCAGTGTGGTATCTGGAGGTAAAAGGGCAGTATTTGCCACTTGGAGAGGTGGGAGTCTGCATACTTCAAACGGGCTTTTGCTGGGTATATACATATATACTTCTTCCTAGAGCTTTCTCCAAGATAGCTCTTCTCCAGCTGCCTTGTATCTTCACTATCAATGCTCTGATAAGCACTCAGATAATTCTTACCCTGCCTACCTTAGTACATTGAAACTAGACAAGTGTTAACACATCAGGTCTTTGTAATTATCTCCATTTTTTCTGACAATTGTAAAAGATATATCTCAGCCAAGCCAACAAAAAATGGCACCCTGTAGATCAAACCATGAGCAAGCCATAATACGCCAAGAACATTAGAATTTAAAGCCTGGAAAAGGGACATTTCAAAACTGACCCCCTCTCTTTAAAATGGCATAAGCGGATTGCTGTCTGGTGTCTTTCAAGATCACTCCTTGGAATGGGATATACCAGATGGGATTTTTTTCCTAGGAACAATTTTATTTTTGGAAAAGTTGTAATAGAAAATTGGCCTAAACCCTAACTTTAGCTGCAGAGCAGCTCCTGTTACTCTATAATACTTAGGCCATTTATCTTAGAGCAAGCAATAAAGCAGCTGCTGGAAGCAAAGAGCAAAGCAGGTCAATGCAACAAGTTATGGTCACTTTCTTTTGCAAATTTTTTCCTCCTCTTTTCTTCCCCATCCATCTGTCCAAGAGTTAATTCTGAAACCTCTAGTTTTTTTAAGAAAAGTTTCCCACAACTACATTAAAAATACTTATTTCAGAAGATGCCTTAGTGGCCAGCTCAACTGCACTATAATGTCCCCTGGCACATCTGTCATGTTTCAATGCAAAGCTTGGTTATGAAGTAACTTTTAACTATATATAAAAATATGAATATTTATACAATATATAAATATAAAAATATTATTTATATTATATGTGTGTAAGTGTACATTTAGAAAAGAGTTCATATTTTAGCACTCTTTGTTCTGCCTACAAAACTTCATCACTGACAAACTTTGCAGTATGGTTCTGCCCTCTGGCTCTGGAAAGCTTGTGCCTGTTCAAAGAGGACAGGGGCTGAGAGAATTAAACAATGTAGAATGTCCTCAGGGGCTCACTCTCAGCCATAATTCATGCAGTTTGCTGCAAGTAGAGATGTGAGTAACATTTCTCATCTTGGCTCCACCCCAAAGAGTAATGACTTTCAGTTTTCATTCTGTCCTGACCTAGGTTTCGGACACTGGGGAAGCTGAGAGGAAGGTTTCATTTAACTAGTTCCTAGCTCATGTAACGATTTCGGAAAACTGTCTCTTCACCAAAAATTACTTTTTTTTTTCTAACTTGGCTAGCCCAAACTTGGGTACAACACCATGTCTGAGTCATTTTACATCGTTTCTTAAAGCATATATTTTCTGTCTTCATTTAACAACTTATAAAGTTAATACATATTCTGAGGAAGAGTAGATTGCACTGCCACTCTCCTGTGTATTTACACAGGCACTATGTGCATAAATATGCGTGTGTATGTATATATATATATATATACACAAACCCCCCTAAGGTAAGTAATAAGTGTGGCAATATACGCGAGAGTATATAAAACCCTAGCTCTTACATTGGAAACATAAAACATAGCAAAGAAAATTTCACACGGTAATTTATATCAATAGTATTTCACTGCCCACACTGAATCTTTATGTATTTGCTAGCCACAAGGTAATATTGGCAAAACAAACCAAAAGGCATATCTTCTGAAGACAACTCAAAGGTGAACACAATTCTGCAGTCAAGCAATATTGCCAGGGCAGGCTTCCCCGTTGTTCTCAAAATAAGTGAGGTGTCAGTAAAATTCCAGTTCACTCAAGGTCATAATGATTTCTCTCTCCACAAATTACACCACAATTTTTAAAGGAGGGAAAATAATCTGTGCCCTCCACTTGACTGTACCTGCAGTAGTAAGAGAGGGCTGCAAGTGATGGTCTCCCAGAACACATATAATTGCCAGAAGTAAGCAGGTTTTCCCTGGCTCATTCGAACAGTCAGAGTTCATACCACAGGAAGTCAAACCAAGGATTATGTGAAGACTTAAGGAAAATAACCAGCTAGCCATCTAAAATTGATCCTGCAGCCTGGATAATTACAGTGCTATAATAAATAGGCTGCTTTGTTTTCTCATCCAGACTTTGTGTTCAGAGCAAGCTTTGTTGAGCTTTCTGCTATTACAAGCTTACAAGATTTGCTATCCCACTGCCCCCCATTTGCTTTACTCCTTTGTATGCAGCAAACTGCCTGTAAAAAATTAATACTCTGACTGTAGAAAATGTGTGAAATCCAAATAGGTGCAGGTGAGATTGACTTGGTAATTGCATATTATAGTAAAGACCCAGTATAATTTAATTTAATACAATAAGCACATAAGTTCATTTTTTTCTGACAATTGCTTATCCAGTATTTAATTTTTTCTTTTCTTCTTTTAATATTCTTTTAGGTAAAAAAGTTATTTCTATAAGATCTACAGTGGGTGGATAATATCAATAAAATATACAAACCATTCACAAAAGTGCCAGGCTTTACTTTTATTGAACAAATGTAGTAGCGATGTGTAATAAAAAACATTCTCCCTTTGTGGAGGTGGAGAACAGCTAGAAACATTCCAGAAGGCCTCTTTTTTTATGTACTCCCCCTGCATTTTAAGAAAAGATCACATCCACTCTCACTTGCTTTTCAGCTTTGATTGAAGCCAATAGATACAGGCAAGAAATAAAACCTGCATAAATCTGACTCTGCATTGCAAGGTTTCTGTATGTCCTTGGCTTCTCTCTAAGATATAGGAGCTGCCCCAGAATACAGAGTTGGTCTCCTAAATAGTCACTGCCAATACAGTTGTTTTGCACATATAAATTATGTTTTATTTAGTGGATCCTTTTTAACGTGATTTTTTTTTATGCTATAAAATACACTAGTCATATAGCATTGTAACATAAACATTCCCCAAATGATTTTGCCTTTTGGAAGCGCTTAATTCTGCAGCCCCATTACCTTAAACACTACTGTTTTCACCAACCTTTTCCATTTTAACTAAACTATCAGTGGCTTTATCTGGTCCTGGAGCCAGCCCCTCTGAGGTTTCTCCACACTGGGCAGCACAGGGAGGCACAGGTTTCCATACCCTACAACCTGCAGCTAAATATGAATCTCCTTCACATGGTAACAGGACTTCACATAGCGACTTGTCCCTATCTGTGCCTATGACATGGGAACATGTTGAGGTGATGCGGTGGGGTTTGATTTCCAGTGCATCCTCTCCAGCTGTGCTCAAGTTGCACTCACGGAGCTCCGGGCCCCTCTCCCTGCACCTCCACAGGCTCTCTGCAACTATTCCCAATCAAATATCTCTTATTTGGCAGACTTCTTAAAGGCATGTCCAGGAAATGTTATCTTTAAGCCAAAAAGCACTGACGAAACAAGAAATTAAAGAGACAAGAGCGTGAAATGAACGGCCTGTCAGTACAACCACTCTTGGTCCCTGCCCTTTCCTAGCCCTGGCACAGGCAAGCCTCCTCCTTTTATTTGTGTAGATGGTGAAAAGTGCTTCTATGCCAGGGGTCAGCACAAAGCTTATAGATCATTTAAGACCTTGGGCCAGCCTCCTGGGCAGGGGTGAATTTTTCTTAGCCAAAATCTTTATTATTTTGAAGTAACCTCCAACCTCTTGATTTCAGTGCTATGTGGAAAAATACCTCTACTGGGAGAAAAAAAACAAAACCTCCCTGTTTATTTGAAAGGTCTAGACTGGATGGAATTTTCTTTTTCCCTAAAATTATCCAGATGATATATGTTGTATTGTAATTTTGATCTATGTCTGTTAAGGTTATACTTCTGCTCCCACCAGAGTCTGTGGCTAACACTCCTTTGTTTGTAGGGAAAGCAAGCCCTTGATCCAGAAGGAGTTAGGCCTCCACGGTAAGAAAAGCAATTATAAGAAAATTGTAACATCATATCTATGGTAATAAATGAGAACAGAATAGATAAAAATGAATTTTAAAAAGCTTCAGGTCTGTAGGCAGTTTATGGAGAATGAGTATGTTGTGCCTTTAACGCTTTCTGTCTTAAATGTTAGACTAGTAAATCAAAGTTTGATCCAACAGTAAATCAGCTAGTTAGTGCAAAATCTGATGCAATTAACATCTGTTAGTCATTGATGCAGTATAGAGAGACTGCTTGGTCTGTCAAACACCTTCAAATAGCTCATTTTTAGGGATTAATCTAAGTTGCTATCTGTTGACATTTCACATGATATCATAAGCTTCTTAAAATGAATGAAATTCTGTTTCTTTTTTTCTTTCTTTGTTTTCTTTTTCTTATTTTTCTTTAATAACAGCTGAAATCTTGCAAGGCAGAAAGATTTGCAACACCGGCTAGTGATTTGGGCTGCCTTGTATTCGGAGTATCCACTTTAACAGAACCTAAAGAGCCTGTTTGTCAGGAAGTAAGAGGTGTTGGGTTTTTTTCTGAAAATTGGACCTTCTCTCTCAAACTGGAACTCAAAACATGAAATACTATAGGAAGGAACAGTATAATCTGTAAATCCCTAATCATCATCTTCCAATTAATGCAGTATTTGTCCATTATTTGTTAGGAGACCAGTTAAGAAGAGGGATGTAAGCTTGATCCTCTAGCTTTCTCTCTCAGTTCTGCTACTGATTTCTCGTGTGCCCTTGAGCTCCTCACCTTCTGTTAGGCTTCTGAGAGGTACCTATTGCTGGCCTCATCCCTTAGGCATTACAGTCTGCTTTGAAATGATCCTTGAAGCTTTCTGTGCCTGTGTTACTGTCTGCACAACTGAGGAGCACTGTAAGCACAATGACTGTGTATGGCACCATCCACATGTAAAATAGACCAGTGAGATGCACACAGCAGGACTACATGGCATTATAGTACACAGATGTTTCTTTTCCAGATTGTATTTCAATAACTGGACAAAATAACAGGAATGTCTCCAAGTGAGGCTTCCTAATGGAGTGGCAGAAAAGCACAGAGGGGTTGCAGCTTCTTTTGGTTGCTCCTTTCTTGTTTGCCCCTGCAGTAACCATGGACTTATGGTGTTGAGAACAGTGAAAGAAGCAGAACTACACTGGGAACTGAGGTTACTCCCCGCTATTGGTAATAGGAAAACAGGAAAAATTATTGTTTTATCATAAATGAGACTAATAACTCATCTGAATACATTAAATTAAAATGAGAAACATTATACGAGAATGTTTATTTTTACTGTAGTGAAGCAGCATCATTTTATTGTGCTTTCTAACTACTTCAAGCCATTGTGTTGACCATCTTGAATACACTTAAGGAAAATATCTTTACAAAATGACTTTCTTTTAAACATTAACTGGAGAAGAAAGCTAGTATGAATAATGGTACACTAAGCATACTATTTATAAATGTCATTTATTTATACATCCTTTGTATATTTGTGTATTCATTGAGACCTTAATTTCTCAAGAAACTTATCTCTGTATCTTATTTACTTGTCTGGAGTGGCTTCCCCTTTTGTACCAGTAAACTAAACACATAATTGTTTAGAAACTCTGTGGACTTGCCAAAATATGAACTCATGCGCATGGAAGGGAGCAGAGGTTCAGATTTCAATCTGACCATGTTGGGCGGCACGTGCTGTCCTAAGCTTCTCTAGTGAAGTTGTTCATCTTAGTTGCTCTCCAGAGGCTCTTTTATTGGGAGAGAAAAAAGATCTGACTGCCAAGAAGGAGGATGATGCTGTCTGCAGAGATGTATCAACGATCTAACAGGGAAAACAGAATATTTATTTTTTCTTCTTTCTTCCTCTGTTCTGAGGGACTCCGGAAGAGAATATAACCAGAAAAATGGTAACTCTCTGCAGGGTGCTATTTTCCATTACAGGCCATGCTCTGGCTTTTCAACTCACTGTGCTGGGCCACTGACTGCCTCATTTTGTTTTTTCTTTTTGCCACTGTAAAGGAGCCCCATATTGCTGGGTCATAGCCTTCTCCTTTTTTCTTCCTGTGCTCCTGCACTCTCATCCACCAAGCAGCTGTAACCATAATCCTAGTCTGCTTTACTGCCACAAAAGTATTTTCTTGCACCTTAGACATAACTCATGAGCGATGTACCATCATACAGCCCCACAGTGGAAAAAGACACAAAACCCCACCTCCTTTTTCCTTGGGCACATGTTCAAAGGGCTAGCCACCAACAGAAAAAAACTGTAGACTGAAGGAGAAATAAAGTTTTTCACCTTTCCCCAAAAGCAGGAAGAAATGTTTGTTGTCAGTTGTATTGAAGCAGAAAAAAGTTCTTTGCTCCTTTTATTTACTTTTAATTTTTATTTTTAATTACTCACAAACTGTATGAAATCCAAATGATGAAAGAGTACCCTATAGCTCTCCCATGCCATTCAGTGCTTGGAGAACCAGGCTTTCAGCAGTCTGGGAGCATGTCCAAAGTGGAGACTACATTTTCTCTCTTGCTGTCACAGCTTCTAGGGTTATTCTCTGAAGGTGTTGAAGAGTATCAGAGCCGGGAACTTCCAGGTCCGCCATGTAACATGAGAGCAATGTCCCTTCAGATGCACTTAACGCTGTGGTGTACTGGCAAATAAAAGGGCATTTTTCCTGCCAGGTACACCTTTTATCATCCCAGCTTGAACTTGTGGTTAACAGCAGCTACACTGCTGCCACACACGGCATCATTTCAGACTTTCTGTTTTGATCAAGTTGCTCTGTTTAAAATGCCAAGGCACTCTGCTGACCCAGAGTCAGCCAGCGCAGGTGGTGAGGCAGAAACATGGTGACTCTTGTGAGCCAGGGTCTTGAGAAGCTGTTCAGCAGCAGCTGTTTCACACAGTTTCAAGGGCACGTCACAATAAAGAGCATTATAGAATCTTAAAGCCTGACAGTGCAGCTTCTTTACCACAGACAGTTCAGCATATATTTCTCAGCACTTCAGAAGTCAACAAGCTACAGACAAGCACTCCTGTGAGCATGCACAAGATGCAAAAGAGCCATGCAATGTGAATGGCACACAAGAAAAGCTCAAGCTAGCCTTCACTTACCCTATCATCCAGATGGCCTGGAATAGGTTATTGCAGGGAAACCATGCTGTGAGAAGACCACTGCTGCTCCTTTCTGCAGAGGTTTGCTCTTCCCAGGGACACAGCCATGTGTTACAACTCATATAGCAAATTGCTCATCAGATTGAGTTTTCATCCCCTTCTTGGATGATATATCCCATCCTTTCTTTATTTGTTATGGGCCGCATCTGGCAAGGCTCATTGCACAGAGGAGTGGGAGGAGGTGGGTGCACTGTGCTCAGGTGTCTGCCTCTGGGCCAGCATGCTCATGAAGGCAGCAGGCAAACCCCACAGCATGAAAGCACTGGCCAGGAGGAGGAGAGGATGGCATAGGATACAGGGTTGCTATTGGCATGTTCTATAAAATGTGTGTCTTTTTGACAGATTTTGGAAGATAGCGCAACAGACATGCATATGCCACCCAGCACACTTCTGGGAGCATGGCAGGAATCCAGTGAAGTTACAGATTAAAACTAAAATGGGATAGGATGTCATCGCTCATTTCAAAGATATGTACCACACTCAGGTCAGGCCCTCTGGGTAAAATTTGTAACAACAAAAAAATTTCTGCAGATGATTTTGTAATTTTTCTTGTATTAATGATGACCTGTATTTTATCTTGATCAGCAAATTTCATCTCAGACTAATTATGTCCTCCCTGTGTGCTACAAGGGACTTCTGGATCCAAACTCAGAAAAAGTTATGGAGGATGCATGCCAGCACTTTTAGGGAAGAGATGGGTGGATAATGCGGTTACAGGGAAATCTAGGCTGTGCTTTCTTGGCCGGTGTCAGTTTGATTGATTTTATATGGAAGGCCTGAACACTTTTTTGAGGGCGAGAGTAGCTAAAAAAGTAGTTGCAATTCTCTGCAGATGCACTGGGGAAGGTGGAGGAGTCTCTAGATTCCAGCCACAGTCCAGCCATTCATCAGAGTTACCTCTTTGCCACAAAGCACTTCAGCCTCTCACCTGCCCACATCTTCTGAAGGGAGAAAACTGTATGGGCAGCTCTCCCTCCTAAAGGTGTGGCATGTTCAAAGCACATCTGACATCTGATAGTCTCTGTGAGGATCCTGACAGCCATTCCAGTTTTACACCTCTTTGATATGCAGAAGTACTCCATCAACACACTTCCTCTCCTTCTGTGTCCCTGATTTCCAGACAGGTGCAGGTCTATGGGTCTTCAACAACACACCACCAAGAGGGCAATGTATGTGTTATCCATCTGCTATTAGTATTATTTCCCATTTTCCAATTCTGCATTGTTATTGACTGTGTTCTGGCTGGCGGATTCTAATAGATAGCTTGTTCACTGCCTTCAATTGATTGCAAGTTCATCATCTTTCACCCAGTACCCTGAGCAGATTGCTATTAATTGCCATTTACTTCTTTCATAGTACTATTTATTGCTATTTTCCTTCTTGTCAGCTTTTCTCTTTCCCTCTCCTGTCTTTTTCACCCTCCCATCTGCCCCCTGCTCCCCCATTTCTCTTTCTGCCAGTGTCTCTCTTTTTTCTCCCGTTACTTCCCTGTTCTCCTACATCATTTTTTGCCATGGTCTTGGTGAAACTTGTGCCTGTCACAACCTCCCTTCTCACTCTCATCTGTCTGTGCCCTCTCTGACCTCAGTTCTGGGGGACCTCCCCTTTACCCGCTGCTGCTGCTGCCCTCAGCAGTTCCCAGAAGAAGGAACAGATGGGCTGGCAGTGAGTGCAGCCCAGGGGACTGCAAAGATCTGAGCCCATGCCTGAACAGTATACAAACCTGAGCTCTTCCTCAAGAGCTGCTCAGGAGAGGTGCAAGTCATGGTGCTTTGGACAAAGGAAATGAAAGTGAGAAAAGGCAAGAGTTAAAAACTGGCTTTCCTACAGTACAAGGAATAAGATAGACACTGTCTGTGGTTTGGAGTTGGGAATATTTTCAACAACCGCCTTTGTGGATCTGCACTGTGGCTACCAGCGCAGGGGCACAAGCCCTAGTGAATATTTCTTGTAGGGAAAACAACAAATGAGCAGGTGTCTTGTCTGTTTGGTAGTGACCCTCTTGCTGGTGTGTGTGGAAAGAGTCTTCTACTAGGTGATGGTGCACATCAAACCTCAGCAGGTGTCAGCCGGGGGGATCGTGGGCAGCAGCATGTTGATGGACACCCATTGCACCCACTGCAAGATGTAAGTCTTTGGTATGTCCTACTGCACTTGATGCGAATCCAGACAGGATGTAGCTCAAAAACAGGCACATCTGTCTTCAGCACTGCTCATCAGCATGCGAAAAGAGGTATCTGCACAGCAGGGTACAGATATTGAGAGCTGAAGCCTGAGAGAAGGGTGCTGGGGACAGCATGTTCAAACACGACACAGAATCTTACGTGTTTCATGATCAGCACTCGGGAGGTTTGTGAGCCTCCTCTGCTGCCTTCCCCCTCCCAGGCATGCTTGTGTGCCATAGTGTGTCCCCTTCCCAGGCAGTGGCCGGCACTGCAGCAACACGCTGTGTGGATGTCAATTCACAGGCAGGAGGAAAGAGTGCTGGCAACTGGCTGTGATACCCTCGATGCTCACCTCTGGCTCTCACTCAGACCTAGTCACACTACAGACCTCTAGGGAAGGCTACAAGGGACACTCAAAATGCTCAACCAAAATCAGAATAAAAAGGCTCATTTAATAATTCCAAGTCTTGTGCTCCTGAATGTCTTAGAATGAGCTCTATTGCTTTCCAATCTGAACCTTTAAAAATAGTCTGTATTTTGAAATCATCATAGTGCAAATCATCCTTTACTGAAGGGTTGATAGCAAGGTGTGAAAAAAAATGAGCAGACAAGGATCTGGAATCAAAGGTAGGGAAGAACTTTGAGATATGTCGATAAGAAGTGCTATATGGCTGCCACTTTAAAAGGACTGGCAGATTTCTATCTAAGCTGTTCCTCCTCCTGGATGTATTTATCTTTCAGTGCAGTGCTTCCTCATCCATACACTCCTGTGACTGTGATGGCACCTTTCCAGAAGACTGTGTTCTGACAAGTGGTATGCAGATCCAGTCCCCTTCGCTGTACATATGCCCTTACCTGAAGTCAGCAAGGTCAGGTCTTTTGTCTCTGACCTGCACAGTGTGGCAATGGTGCAGACAGTATGTGCAGTGCCCCTAGCTCAAGCCCATGCATGTTTTACTCCTCTTTTTGACCCATAATAAAAGGAGACCAGATCAAGATCCACTCCTCTTGCAGAAGCTTAAAGATGTCAATTCCAGTTGAGCCAACAAATTCACAGGCCTCAAGCAAATATTTGCAGTTGACCAACAAGATAACCAAGAGCTTTCCTCTGGTTATGGGTGCTGCATGTGCTAACATGAAGCTGCAAGACAATGCTTTGGTTGTATTTTTAGATTAAGAAATTAAAGCCATTCCTCCCACCCAGCAAATGCCAGAAAAAGCATAAATGAACCTCGCTATTTTCAGTTCATTTGCTGGACAAATTATGTCCAATGAAGAAATGGCATGAAGGGGAGGGCTGTTGAAATGAAGGATGTGTGAAAAGGAACACTGTGAGAGACCCCAGGGCAGGTGCTGAGGAGATCTGTGTGCAGCAGGGGAAGAGCAAAGACCTCCTGCACCAAGTCCCACATCTCCCCAGTGCATGGAGGCTCCCAGCCCAGGAGTGGATGGTGTGGTCCTCCAGGAGCTACTCAGACCGCCCTACTGGTTTGAGTAGAGGGTCTCATGTGTGTGGCTACTGGCTGGGGACCACTGCGGCATGCTGGCACTGCCAAGCAGACCCAGCAGGCACCAGTGTGTTGCTGATGAATTTGGCAGTCATCCTTCTGTGAGCAGCAGGCAAAGGGTAATAAGGGAACTGAAAACCTATCTTTTAAATTGATCTCAGATGATATGGTGACACAAATTTTGGTTTCAGACTCTCAGTTCTAACAAATTAAACTTGATCAAAACAGGAATCATCATTCTTACTATTTAACACCAGGTGGGAGATGCAAAATTCTTCAGAGAGAAAAGACGTATGGATGAGTTCAGGTGTGATACAAAGGTGCTTTAAACTACCCTTCCTTTATCTTTGTTTTTATCTTCCTTTAACGAAAAAGAAAGAGAATATTTTTTATTTTTTCTTAATCAAACTGGTAGAATTTAGGCTTTAAGCAGGAAAGAAGACACGCCCACTATAAACAAAACATGGCTTGTTGGTGGTTGTATTTCACAACTGTCTTCCGACAGATAATCAGATGAAATAAATGTTGTGCCAGCTACTCACTAGGAGAGAGCTAACAATTACAGACAGGAAGATGTGACACAGTTGGTTTTGATGGTTTCCCCTGCGGTTTTTACTTCTCCTTTTGGTGAAAGTGATGCAACTGTGATTTCTTTCATTTCTACCCTCTCCAGAATTTGTGAAAATATCATGTCTGTGCTTCTTTTTATATCTGCATCTTCATTTCACTGTTGATTCAGAAGTAAATCCAGTTGTTCAAACGGATTAAGGCTAAAATGAAACATAGCTGGAAAACAGTATTTCTCTCAATGAGTGTTTTATGTGTAAAATCACTGAGTCACACAATCATGGAACAGTTGAGGCTGGAAGGAACCTTTGGGAACCTCCTAGTCTCCCCATGAGCCTCAAAGCAGCTGCCATATGAGGACTAAGAAACAGGAGTGTGATCTGCTTATCACTTCAGTGAAATGCAGGCAACAATTTCTGTAAAATACTAACACTTTCTTAGTGCAACTAATGAACAGTCTTTGTTTAGATATTTTGGACTACAGATGGTATTCAGAATTTGTAAACCAGGTCAGAAGCACTCCCCTAGTCTTCATCCCAGAAATTAACAAAAAAGATATAGTATCAAATGAATACTTTTATACTCACACTCCAAATTACAAGTGTTTGGCATAATAGCATGTCAATGCAAAAGTACTGAGCAATTTTCCTTTAAGGAGAATGCAGTGAATTGTTTTTGTGCTTGCAAGCCCCTGGCTGTGTAAAGACTTCTGTCTTTTCATAGTTTCCTTAACCACTGATCTATTATACACATAGGAGATGCACGCTCTCCATCAACATCTAGATACAAGGAGCAAACACTATGATGTTTTTTAAAGAATCTGCAAAGGTAACTGCATCAGGTGTTTCTCTGTGGGGACACTTGGCAGCAGCACACTGATGTTGGGCACCACGTCATTCAGCATATAGTCTGTGTCCTGTTCTGAGTCCCTGACCCTTTTTTTCTGTTCTCTCTAGGCAATCGAGCCTCTAAACTTTGGTTTATATGCAATGAAACACACAACACTCTAGTTTTAGCCACCTGAACTCAGTAGGATCTATCTTTTAATGTCTAGCCCTGTACTACATCACACTGCGGGAACTGAGCCTGCCAAACACAGGTGCTTAGGCTTACACATGGCTCTGCCTGAGCAAGCAAGGAGAAGCTGTCCAAGCCTACTTACTTTAGGGGACAGGTGGTCTGCAGAAAGGCCCTTCCTCCATACAGGGTCTTTCTCTTTTAGTCCAGCAGCTGTGGACTTACCTGCAGATTTTTTCCTCATATTAAGATTCATTGAGGTCTTTGTTTTATGTTCATCTCACAATCCACTGGGAGAGTTTCTTACCCTGTTTCTTGCCACCTTTCTGTCAGTCATCACCATTCTCATAGCAGAGTCAGGACAACAGGACTCAGCCTCTGCTTTATGGGTGGACTGCCTTGGTGAATAATACCTGAAACAATTATACTCTAGATGTCTAACCCGTGCCCGCTGTATCTGGTCTTGTGCTACTCATGAGTCAGGTCTGAGCTTCTGTGATTTCCAGTGGAGCAGTGGAAAGCAAACCCTCTACAATTTAGGTTTCCTCAAGACATCCTTTTGTGAATGGCAGCAGCAGAGGGACTGTTGCACAAGCAGCTCAGGCATCTGCATGGCAAACAGGACAGCAGGGGCAGCAAGGAAGACAATGAGTCACACCAAGGTAAGCAGCTATGCCACTCCCATCCATCCACGCTTGGCCCCAGTGATTTCACTACTATGTCAGTGGACACGTGAATGGGCAGCTGGGACACTACCTTCAACCACTGGTGGGTTTGGCACATCTTGTC
>JAVSBS010015120.1:6225-16984 GCA_033124195.1 Coracias cyanogaster | reverse complement strand
CAAATTTCAGCTCAATGCAGAAGATTTTAAATTTAAATATTTAAAAAATCAGAGCTTTTTGCTGTGCTTAAACAGCATTAAACAATAACTAAGTTCAACCAGCACAACTCAGTAGGTGGGAAAGTCCTAGGACATTTTCCATGATTGATGGGAATCAGGAAAGCTGCTCAGGTGTTTAGGTTGACCAGCTGACAGTCTCATAGGTCCTGAGTGGTGCAAGAAATGAAACTCAGTATCTATTAATTAATCCAAACACTTAAATGATAAAATTAAATATTGTTATAATCTGACTAATAAAACTAATTTAGAGCTAATTACAACTGTCATGCTGAAGTCAGATGAGCCTCAATATTATACAGGAATCTTAAAAAATAATCAGTTCTTATGTATTTTAAAAAGAATCTAAGAAAAGTGATGCCTTCTGTTTATAAAGTACAGCTGAATTTTACCAAAACCTGTCAAGTTCTGGTAAAGAATGTTAACTTTCTTTGTGCTGAAATAAAACTACCATCTGACAATCTGGCTGTCTCAGGGATGATTATTAAAGCTTTCTTCTTAGAATTATGTTGCTGAATTGCTGAGTATTTAGAGAGCCTGCTCTGTTGCTTTTGAAAATCATGTTGGCAACCTTGAAAATACAGTTATTACCTTTCCCTGCCTCCACCCTCAGAGATGTTTATCAATTTGATAAGAAGTTTGAAAACTTTGTTTATCAAGAATTGTAGATAATTGATTCTTCTCAGACTTTTAAAGTCTAAGAAACAAGTTTATTAAATAATATTTGAACAGTAAAGCCTTCTCTAGATTGACTTTACATGTGCTTATATGCAGGCATTCGATATGCCTACTTTCACATGTAAGATTAAGGAATATGAAAAGACCATGGCATTTCACAGCACAGAAGAATAGAGGACAAAAAAGAATAATAATTTTTGAATATAGCTGGAGTCTGAAAACATATCAGCTCTTTCAAGC
This sequence comes from Coracias cyanogaster, assembly GCA_033124195.1. NCBI lineage: Eukaryota > Metazoa > Chordata > Aves > Coraciiformes > Coraciidae > Coracias > Coracias cyanogaster. The sequence continues at coordinate 16,009 of JAVSBS010015120.1, read as the reverse complement.
TTCTGGATTTGTGCACAGTAAAAGCTAGGATTGCAGCCAATAAGCCAGATGGTGGTCTGCTGGACATCACATCTCTTGAACAGACTCTTGCTCTTCAAGATGACTAGTCACATGTTGGTAAGGAGTACTTTTTAGTGCTGTGACTTTTCTCTGCCCAAGATGGATGCTCACAGACATTTTAGAACATTAATTTTCCTTATCAGGTTTTTTGGGCTGGTTCTTTTTGCTTTCCAGAGCATCTGTCCAAAGTCTTTGGACAAATCTGGTATGAGGTCTATCTCAAAGCTATGCATGTTACCAAAAACTTTCAGGTCAACTCCCTAAGCAACATCAACTTTTAAGAATTCTACTTTTAAAAGTATTTTAAATACAGTCAGTGTTTTGCTTCCCACAGTGCCTCTCCATCACAAATATATACAAAATGCGTAGACACAAAACCATTTTTGAAGAAACTGGCATGGTCTTATCTGGCTGAAAGGTCTTGAGATAACATTGTGTCACCAAATTAGAGAAAGTTCAGCATAAAAATAGAAGTTACCGCTTAAAAAGGAACCATGATAAATATTAATCCCCAATCATTTGCCCATCAGCAATATTTTGCATAGTTATTCTAAAAGATAAGCTTCACTATGGTGAGTTTTTTCTCAGAAACAGCTGATATACAGTATTTTCCTAGCACACAAATGGGCTCCAAGCCAAGCTGTTTGTCAGCTGGAAATTTCATCTTGCAAGGGAAAAGCTATTATAAAGCCATTCAGGAGTAAAATTCATGTAAAGCACTAAACTCTATATATCAGATTTGCATTCCTTAAACTGTTCATCCCGTGCAGAAAATCTGGGCTTCACAGCTCCCTGTTGTTGATAGCACAGAATGTTTGAAATACATAGCAAATGCTACAAGTTCATTCCATTGTGTTATTTCCACTTGGAGCCACATTCATGGGAGTGTTACCTTCTCCCAATACCACCAGCAGTAGAAAGTATTATTTACATGAATCCATGTAGACGTTTACATAGATACTGCTTTTGCATGCCATAGCAAGCCACCTTTTGTATCAAGTCAGAGCAAACAGAAGAAAATAAACATTGTGCTGGTGAAGGTGATTAACAAGACATAAAATATTACATATGTGATGACTCTTAGAAGTCATAGAAGCATAAATGCCAATGAATTCTTTGTATATCCTGAAAAACAGAGATAATTCATGCTGCCGGCATTACTACAGTGCCATAGGTACTCCTATAGGGAAACGGTTCCCATGACTGACTCTCTACAGGGCTGATTTCATCATTTAGCCACATTAAGAAGAGCAAACAGAAAAATCTGCTCACAAACTGCCCATGCTGAAAGGACCAACTCTCCAGGCTATAGGGGTAGATTATCAGAGAGGCATCATCGAGAGCTACAACTCACGAGATAGTATAAAAGCCGTAATACCTGGATTTGGGTGGAAATTTTACCCTACAATCGCTTAGAAACTATTCTTTTTTCTTTGGTCTCTTGACACAGTCATGGTCTACATGCTTTACCTTGCATCTCTTGCTGGCACTAATTCTTGTCCTACTGTCCTTCACTTTTAATTCTTTATTCTTTACATTTATGTTTCTTCTCCCACTTATCTTTTTGTTGCTGCAGTCACCCTGTCCATTCTCCTGCACACCAGAAGGCTTGGGGAGTGGGTATCTGATACTCCAGGGGTCTGCTATCACAGGAGGCTCTGGCAAGGGCTATTACTATCGTCACAACAAAGGGAAGCCTGGGCTGATGGACAACTGCTGGAACTGCTGGTCATATCTATGTGAGCTTCCACACCTGACTGAGCTGCAATTCCCCTAACAATACAGAGGGAATATGAGTATTGTGTAAAGACCCACCTTTACCTACAGACGCAGTGGCATCAGAAATGGCACTCCTAAGGAATGAGTGTACTTCGGATCACCCATTTGTATTCCCTTACATTAGTCCCATGACAAGAACTGGGGAGTAAAATGTGCATTCATACTTTTAAAATTACACAGCCACATACATACATATTACAGCCACATATTAAAATTCTTATGTATCCATGATTTCACACTGAGTTTGCACTGCATTTATATCACTACAAAAGAGGCTTTAAAAAATTCACCAGATTTCCAGCAAGTCTAAATCAGTTTAGCTCCACTGCAGTGTTGCCTTGACTTTGGTGTGAATGTAATTCAGATCTGAATCACTGAAAGTGCACTGACTTCTGCCAGCTAAAAATCTTAATCAAAAAACCTCATAAAGTGGCTAATGGATTTATTTCCTTGTATCAAAACAAGCTTGGGTGAAAGCAAGCCAATGAGTCTATCTGTATATACACTACTTTCCATGGGACTGCCAAGAATTTTTTGTTTAGAAAATGTGGCTGACATATTCTCCATCGAATCAAACACAGAACTGTCAAAATTACCTCTCTGGTGCTAATGCCTTCTTTCAGTTCTCATCCATATGACTAAGGTTTTGCTTATCAATTATGTATTGGTAAAGTGATTATTTTTGTTGAACTTAGTAATGAAATAACTGGCTGATTTCTTCCTGTCTAAAGGACAGGTCAATTCGTATTGAGTTAACGTTGTTTTTCTTTAAAGCTCTTTAAGGAAATGCATTCTTTTTTTAGGGAGCTATAAGGGGGATTTAAGCTGATACCCCCTGCCACTATGTACGAGGCAAATTTCCAGCACTGCTGACATACATGCGTATATAAGCTGAGCAACCCTTAAAACTCTGTGTCCTGCAATCTATTCTTGCTGGCACATTGGCATTGCGAACTTTGCTACTAGCTCCTCTTCCAGATAACTTTCAGCACTCACCCCTCAGGCACAGTCTGAACTTACTAAATTTGAGCTTTTTTCCCTTGATTGTAACACAATTTTTACTAAGTCACCACAGAGTGGTGGAGTGTTGCCTTTGAGTGGTTGATCTGAGCAGCATGCAAGTGGAGTCTCTGCTGCTGCAATTTAAACATGCTCTCGTTGACTTCCCTCTATAACAGAACTCTTCACCTGTGAGTAGTATGTCTCAGGAACAGATTGCAAGTGGGGAGGTCCTCATGCACAGTCCTTTCTGGGAGAAGCTGATGACAGGCAGGCAGGTGGTCTGCTGAGGCTGCTGCTGCTGAGTACGGAAAATGCACTTGCCCCTCTCCTCCACAGTCCCTAAGGCATGGGAGCCATTTGGATCAGCACTTGCCTAGGTCCCTGGACATATCTAGGGTACTTGGCAGGTATTCAGTCCTGGGTGGCATCCATGGGCTCTGCCCAGGGACAGCTAAGTATAGCTGTGTTTACTAACTCTTCTCACAAGTGACAGCCAAAAGCAGCATGACCAGTACCCATGGGAGGGGTAGTGGGTGAACAGGTAGTTAGGAGGAGTCAGGAGCCTGCCTCCTCTTTCTGCTTCATTGATTCACTCGTCATCTGCTTCCTCCTCTGTAAAATGGGAGTTTCTATGCTCACTCCCAGTTTTGATAGCTGGATGAAAAGAGGTGATGCACATTATGATTAATTTTCATACCCTAATTTTCATAAGCAGCTATTAAGCTTGCTCATGATTTTGAAAAGCTCTGTCAAAGAGAAAGTCAGACTGAGATCATGATCTGACTCTTTCCTTGGCTCTGGAAAGACTTGGTAGTCAGTGGATACTGAACCTTCTCACACGGCAGGTTTATACCCTACTCTTTGAGGTATGGTAGTTTCAAAAATGCAGGCAAACTCACTGGTTGGGTATGTCAGAGGAGCAGAGTATTCCCACAAGAGAACTTGTCTGCCTGACTTGGATATTAAAATTTTGTCAGACAGGATCTTCCTCTACAGTAGGTGAATTTCCTTCTGCCCTGGCTAAGGTGCAGCACAAGCATTTGTTCAGGAACATGGTGTTGTTATGTACTTATGTGCAGGAACAAGGTGAGTGCCAAAGCAGGGTAGATTGTGGCACAGCCCTGAAAATGCCAAATGATGGAGGATCCACCACAGCATAATGTGAGTTTCGGGTACACACAGCTTTATCTTCTCCCCTTTCTCATTGCTCAATTAAGTGTGTGCCATGCTTATCTTGAAAGAAAACATAGTATGATAAATCTGATTACTTGTCAACCTCAGCTTCTACTCAGCACTCAGGAAGGGCCACCAAAGGGATATTTGCTGTGGCTAACATTAGCAGCGAGCTTGAGTTACATCAACTGCCCCCCTACCCTGCACCAGGCTCCTCTGTCCTGTGGAGGCCAGAGACAGGCACTGTGTGAGCAGCAGAAATGGTGACCGAAGCTCCAAGGCTGGCATGGTAGTTTCCACGCACAGGGCACATGATGAGACAAAAGGCATCTGGTGTGGAAAGGATTTCCTATCATTGCTCCCACGTTAAGGAAGAGAAGCATTTCCAGGGGTTAATGCAGAACAGGGAGGTGAGGATCCTATCCTGAAGTGCCCTCTGAGAGCCTCTCTTTTTAACAGCAGAGAAGCCACAGTGAGTGTGGGCTTCCTGTGGTAAAGGCAGCTCCTGTGAGCATCTTGTTACCAGCTAGAGAAATCCTTGAAGATCCTAACTAAGGCCTGGCTTCACTTAAGTATCTGTAGTCAGGAAAGATATGTAAGCACATGCATAACTTAGCATGACCTGAGTTATATTCCTAGTAAAGAGGAACACAGTAAATATATACCTGCCTTCTAGAATGGGCAAGACAAGGCAAAAATAAGGCAAGAAAAAGAATGGCAAGGCAAGGCAGAAGGAAAGGAGGAGGAACACAGAACAGAAAAAATGGAAAAGGTAGAGTGGGCAGGGAGACTTTCTTCAAAAAAAGGACAACCTTTTATTCTATTATTGTCCCTCCTCTGCATATTTATTCAATGCTGCTTTTGTTTTTCCAATGTGCATTACATGTGTCAAACCCCTTTGCAAAAAGTCTTGAACCACAAATGAGCCTTAATTTTGTTTTTGCTACAGCCAGGCCAGTAGCAAATCCATTTACATCGGTGGCTAAGGATCATGGCTTTGCTTGAGAAACATTAAATCGGTAGCAAGAAGGTCATTTTAGTGTGTTAGGCTGGGTTCTTAACTACTTAATTCAGTTTGAGTCTGGTGTAATTTTATTTTTCCAGCACTGATGCGAAACCTGGAATAACCCTTTTAAATCTCCTGTACAGTTAATCCAACAGGCTGCTGTACAGGTATCACAACAAAGCTGGGCAGTTGCAGTCTCTTTAAGAGGTTCCTTAAGAAAAATAATTATATTTAAAAGGAATAATAATTTCTGAAGACATTTTTTCTCTGCTCAGTGTAATGGAGCCCTTTGAGCTCCAGAGTTTATTTTTATGTGACAGTATAAAATTATTATTTTATTTAAACCTGTTCCAAATTCTTCCCCTTGCTGAAAGGCTGTAACATTGGTATATCTGCTTTCCAGGGACAAATGCAAGTAACTAGGACTTTTGAAGATCTTATAAATATTTCTGAAAGCACCTTTCATATCCCTGCATATTTCTTCTCCTTCTTGAAGTGTATGTGCTTTATCTTGTTCTGAGAGAGAAACTCCAAAACTGGTCGTTGAGCAAAGCAGGAATTTTTACCAGTGACAGTCCTCTCTGATCTGCAGTAACGCTCCTACTGTGTTTACCAAGGAATAGAGCAGGCTATCATCCTTAACAAAAGAAGAGTTATCATATATATGCTCAGTTTTCAGAGCAATAGCAAGCAATCTGTGATTCACTGAAAACAACCACCACTGCTTTCCTTAAGGATGTCTTAGTATTTTCTCTGTAAACAACACATCAGATCATTAGGACTGAGCTTTAGACCATCCCTGATGTAACTTAATGCATCACTTCTTGGCCTGAAAGCATGTCATGGGGAAAAAAAGAAAAGAAGTATTGACTCTGTGTATTTATTTGCATTTAGAAAGATTTGTAAGTGTTTACAAGCTTCTTTGCACTTCCAGAAATCAAAAAGCCTGGTTTTACAGAATGAAATTAGTTGTATTACTGCAGATAGAATTTAAATAGTTCCTCCTTAAAATATTTTATATTTGTTAAAAACATGTATGGCTACAAAGAATGCTACTGTGTACATGAAGGAACATAGTTTTAATATTTACTTTTTTTTTTTTTTCATTAGTCTGGCAATGCTCTGTACTCTCAACAGAAACAATGCAATACAGACCAAAGATTCAGGAAGAACTTGATATGAGTAGTATGGCCTGATGTATGCAGAGGCAACCTTCATGCCATGAGGCCCCGAAAGGACTCAGTGAGTGCTTCAATTCTACAGCCAGAAAGACAAATTGTTGTTTTGCTGGATGCTAGTATCCCTTTTCAGAAAAGTCAAGATATGCTTGCAAGTGTAGTGAACAGCTCCAGTGCCTACTTCCAAGCTAGAAAAAGCGTGTGACAGTGAGAGAGAGGGTTATCTGTTTAGCTAGTTAAAAAGAAGATTAAGTGGTACCTTTATAAACCAGCAGGTAAGATATGAGTGTCTTAAAAGTGAGAAAATATGAAGTACCAAAGGGCTATTGAACAAACAGAGAGGTGTGACAAGAGCTAGTGCCTGGAAGCTGAATTTGAACACATTGAATATAACACACCTTTTAGCAGTGAGGATGATTAACAGCTGAAACAAAACCCATGCGGTTCTTTATCCTCTGTCTCTTGCTATCTTCAGTTCAAGTCTTTATGAAAGATAGGACTTCACCAAATGTAAGTCACTGAATTAATCCAAAGACCATCTGAATTAAATTCTACAGTTAGTATTAAACAAGCCAGAAGAGATCTGCTGCTCATCCTGCCTCATATCTGCTGGAATAGAGATGAGCCTTTCCATTGCTCCCTCTGCACTGGGGCACTTGTATCACAGCTCATGCTTGCAGCAGGACATTTCACATTATGTCTCCTTAGCATATGATGTCTCCTTAGCCCACCGTCAATCAAAAGTTGCAGTGAAAAGAAGCTGTAATCTCACCACACACTGCTTTCTCACATGATGACAATTCTGATGGTCAGATCTGGGTCAATACCTTCAAGGAAATCCAGCATAGGCTGGGGATTTCAAAACACTCTACCCCCTAGACCGACCCCTTGACTCAGCAGCGTGCTTGGTGAGGTTTGTTGAGCTCCCTGCTGCCATGACATCCTTGCTAGTGATACCCAAAGCGGCCAGAGCAGCCCCACGCAAAGACATTGCAGCAAGTGCAGCGTAAATGGGCTCTGAGTGGCCGATCTCTGCCGTGCTCTGTGGTAGGCAGATCCCCTGAGCAGGCAGAGCCCCTGGCAGGGAAAACCCACAGCCTGGCAGCACATCCCAGCTTTGGAGCAGCACCTCCAGACTCTGGTGGAGTCTTGTAACCTTAAGCAGTTTATATCCACATTGAGTGAAGTCTTCTTGTGGAGCCTTTCTGTGGAATTCCTATAATCGAGCCAGTGCTATTAGGAGGCAAAGGACACATTTTTCATGCCTTGTGGTCTAAATTTTTAAGTGAAGATTCAGAGGTGCCTTTGATGACTGGGAATTTACAGTATTGTGGAAAACAGGTCATTAATCTAGGTGCCTATTTCTGTGCATGTGTTTCTAACTTTAGTCAGAAATAGTGAAAGTAGTGATCTTCCTGTTTTGAAATGTGGAAGTAATGTGACTCAGGAGATCCTTCACCCAGAGAGCTGTACTCCTCTGTAATCTTTGTCTCATTTGATTGGCCTGCGATGCTGGATCTGGATAACATTCCTTAGGATATATGCCTTGGAAATGTACTTTGTTTATGTCAGATCTACTCCCAAACCATTTGTGGTTTAGTTTTTCTGTTTGGTAACATCTAAATGCACTTTTACAACGTGAAAACAATGTAAGGACAAATTTTGCACTTAGAAAAATGGCACGTGAGAAAGTTTGTGCAGTGTTGACCCTGAAGGTGCTTATAAAGTAGAATATTCCTCTTTAGGATTTGCTTAAATAGATCCCACAGTGCCTTGCTGGGAAACATTAAGTAAGGACACTCTTACACCTTTCTTAAATTACCTATGAGGCTGTTGTACATGACAGGGTCATTAACATCAAGCTGTAGCTGCCACTTTGTCAGCCTGCCTGTACTGCCAGGAGATGGTCTGGTTTTTCCATTCCCTGTTGTGGTACCACATCGCACTCATGGGAGACAGAGCCAACGAGACAAAATCACGATGAATATTGTACCAGGATCTGGTAGTCACACTTGCTTTCCAGCAAGCTTTAATATGTATCACGCGGTGGTGCATCTTGCCCCTACTGTTTTGAGCTGTGTTAATTGCTGCACTCATGCACAAGAAGATGGTCCCTGCCTCAAAGTAATATGCAAATCCCACCACACATTGAAACACAGCAAAGAGAAAAGGAATATAATGACATGACAGAAAGGGGAAAGACATGGAAAACACCATAAGAATGCGAAGCTTGTGGTTAGCATTAACAAGCAGAGGTCACAGCACAGAAAGTGCCTTATCCATAGGCTAGCAGTTCACAAGCTTCATAACTGCAGTGAATTTAGCAGGATCTGAAGGATGTACCTCTGTAATTTTGACTGTGTCTCCTCCCACAATCAAGGAGTGGCATGGGATGAAAGGTGAAGGCGTTTGAGGAAAAAATGCACACCTGGTATTAGAAGTTGGCCTCAGAGGAAAGAGTCAGGGCTCACTTGTTTTAAAGTGTAATTATTGAGTATTCCTTCATGGGCAGATGTGGTCTTGAGCGCAGGCATCCCAGCTAGCTGTCAAGGTGGTGAGGCAGAAAAGAATTTCACATGGAGAAGTTTAGCCAGCTGAAAAGGACATGCTTTTAAATGCAGCCCAAGTATCTCTATTTCACATTCTGCAATGTAAATATGCTCCCTAACATGTCCCTCCGCAGCTATTCCTTTCTTTACCCAGTTGGGCAGGGCTAAGCTGTGACATCCATAAACTGAAAAAATAGGTCCTTCTCTGACTTTGATGCATTCAGTTTAACGCAGGTGGAGGGACTCCTTATCTCTGCATAAATGAGATGACCAGTACAGCTGTATCATGCCTGACACAAAAATGGCATAATGGGCTAAAGCAATAGTGGGCTTGGAAGTGAAGCCTAAGCCACGATCAATAGACCGAAGCTTTGAAGAAGCTGAGGGATGGCAGCATTACTCCCAAGGAGGGATTATTCTCACTTCCCTGTAGCCAGCTAAAAGTTAGAGTTTAATCCTGTCACAAGATAGGTGTCCATTACTTTCTAGAAATGGCTCCTTCTCTCTACTGTCTATAGAGGGACTCTACACTCAACCTCTCAGTCTAACCTTTAGACAATTCAGGTTAGATAAAATAAATCCCACTGCAAGTTTCTACAAAGGAACTGCTCAATGCTGTCTGTTGCTTTTAATTCATACCTACAAGCCCCACTTCTATTCCATACTTGTTCTGGACAAAAATCTCAAGATGCAGAAGCATTACCAAGGAAACCTTGCCGAGGGAAGGATTAGCCTTTTTTTATTGAGCAGGCACTTACATTTCACAGGTTTACACCAATGTTTTCACTTATAAACTTCCCAAAGCATTTGTTTTTGAAGCTAAAGTCCTCCGTATACAGGACTTAAGCATGTTACATGATTTAAAAGAACAGCAATTGTTGGAAATCGAAAATGGACAAAATTAGCTTGTGCAATTTACATATTGATACATATTACAGATTGTGAAAGGAAACAACTACCCTGCTGAAAAAAAAAGCTGGTTTTAACTGGTCTCCCAGCCTGGTTAAGGTGATTTTAGCTGGTTGGTCAGCTGGTCT
>JAVSBS010015119.1:0-27773 GCA_033124195.1 Coracias cyanogaster | reverse complement strand
CGGCCGCGGGGCGCTGCCCACAGCTCGGCCGGGACGGGAGCGAGCGGAGCCCGGAGCGGGGCCGGGCGTTCCCCCAGGGATGCAAAATTCCGCCCCCCCGGCGGGAAGCAGGGGAGGGAGCCGGGGCGGCGGCTGAGCTCGGGAGGGGGCGGCCGTGCGTGAGGAAAGGGGGAGGTGAGGGCGGAGGGGGGAGCGGCGGCGGCGCGGGGCTCCCACGCAGCGGGGCTCCGGTTTGGACGACTCAGCCCCGGCGGGGAGCGGAGTTTCCCGCTGCCAGGGACAGCCGGTGGCCGTGTGGGCTCGGCATCCGCGGAGCTCGGCCCTTGGCGGGCTGGCGCCGGGGCAGGCTGAGGCGGGCGCTGCCGGGCCGTGCGGTGGGGCTCTCGGGGCGGGCGGCAAAGGCGGGCACGGCCCGGGGGCCGCCGGCACCCCCGGGAGGGCGGCAACTTCCGAAACCCTGAACGATCTTGCGGCGCTGCCGCCTAAAAGACAGAGCGATCATCCATTTTAATTAGGATAAACGTCGGCACCGCGCTCGCCGGGGCCGTGCCGGGATCGCCGCCCCCGGAGCCGTCCTTCGCGGGTTGGCGCGTCTCCCGTAGGCGGGCGCTGGTTGTGGCAGCGCGGAGCGGCGCTGCCAGGGACCCGCCACCCCCTGCTCCGGGGGCCCGGGGGCGAGCGCGCCGTGCCCGGGCCCGCCCGGGTCTCCGGGAGCTCCGCGGTGCTGCCGCCGGGTCCCCGGGCGGCGGGACGGCGAGGGACCCTCTGAGCAGCGGCCGCTCAACAGGTCACTCCCTTCCCGCGCCGTCCCGGCACGCAGGGCGCTACGGGGCCGGCCCGCCGGCTTCCCCGGGCCCGGGCAGCCCGGAGCCAGGCGCTGCCGCTCTCCCCGGGCTGCTCACCCTCCGGCGGGGTGGGCTGCGGGCGGTGATCGCTCCTGGCGGTGTCCGTAGGACTGAAAACCGGGCTCCGCGTCCCCGCCGAGCCAGCCGGGTCGCGGAGGGGCTCGTTCGTTTGCGCGCCGCCGGCCCCCCGGGAGCCGCGGCGGAGCCGGAGCCGCTCCACGGCCCGCTGCCCTCGGCGGCGAGCGGCACGTCCATCCGGTGGGCCACTTCACTCTGTGTTCTTGGCTCCTCAGGAGTACTGAAAACACACGAATGGGCACATCAGCGGCAGTCAGTTAAATTAGAAGGTGTCTGCCGTAAATGCTGCCGCGGCAGATGGACCGGGGCTGGTAAAACGAAGTACATCGCAATACACCCGCTCCCATTGCTTCACACGCGGGCAACATTGTCCCCGTCGAGAATCCCATTTTACTTGCAATTAAGACATTACTCTATTTTTGACCCCTGTTTGTAATGTTTTAAAGTGTTTATTTTCGCAAACCCTGAAAAAGAAATTCATACCAGTTCTTTTAAAACCAATTATAAATATTAAATGGAGCCTGAAGCCTAACTGTTCCCAAACACAACTACCTAGACATGAGACAAATTAAACTCGCAGAGATTCAAAGAAAAAAAGAAGGGTTCCATGTATATATTTGTATGTATCTATGCAAATACGAGTACGTAGGTAAATATCTGCGTAAAAAGTATTTTAAATCGATGCACAGTTTTAACACAGCAGTTTCTTTTTTTGATTATGATTTATACTTGAGGTATTAAAGGCTGATGTGATGTGATAGCCGTTCACTTTTTGCATTATTTGTAAGAAAGCTCAGAAAATTTTGAATAAGTCATTCGATGGAGTCTGGCAAAGATAACATTATAAATTCAGTGTTTCCTAACAATGAAAAAACCCTGAAGTTTGGAAAGTGGACGACTTACAGGAAAAAAAAATAATTCCCAAGGAATGCCCAGGAGGAACCTCAGGGTCTGCACTGTTAACACTCTGCCAGCTTTAATGGCTGTAAACCCGGAGCAGGGAAGAGCTGAGCTCACACAGCTTGGCTAGGATGTGTGCGCAACCCGAGGCCGGAACTTCAGGAGAGAGGAGGCGAGCAGCCATGCAACTTATGAAATGTGTCGTCCATTAATGGTTTAATTTTGAGATACATTTTCCCTCTTTCAGCAGTACTCAGAATTTGAGACTGTTCTCCCAAGCTTTAAAAAGAAATTGCTCTGGCTAACCAAACAAGGAGGTAAAACCTCTGAGACTAGCACAGTGTTTACAGGACATTTGTGTATACAAAGGACAGTTAAGATCTACACTTCGGTTTCTAGACTTGCACTGCCCAGAATCCTTTTTTCTTCAGCGGGTATGTACTATCTTGAAAATGCAATATCCCTTGCTGTTGTAGTCAGTGTCCATATGCTGATGCCCTTAAACCATTTTGATTGCCAGTATGCAAGATACTAGTTCTCTACTAAAGTTTTTCTACCTCATCTATAGCTTTTTTATTCCTTCCCAATTTGCCCTTTCCTTTTACACTACCAGCAACAGTCTCAGCCCATTATTTTCTTCAGAGAGTATTTCCAGGGTTAATGGCCCAGAGCTTTCAAGTCCAGGCTGCTAGTCATTAATCCAGGGGAAATACTCTTTGTTTAGAATAATTATTGCTTGAACACTACCAAAATAGATCGCCACTGTAAACACCAGCAGGTAATTCAGGATCAAGCAGTCCCAGCACAGTTGCGGCTTATCACCATGCCGTCTATCAGTTTGAATTTGCAGACTGTCACATCACTGAAGTCCTTTATGTCATTCTCACTCTTATTACAGGATGTATAAAGAATTTCCACCTACTGTGATTTTTAAGCTGCATAATGCCGTAAGATCTTGCACGGTAAAGAACCCACTCCTTTTTAACATTTCAATATTAATGTGGGATCATATTACATGAAAATTTAATTTGGAAATTTATCATTTAAACTTTGAAAGGAATCCATGGGAATTTGTGACTTATAGCCTTTTTTAAAAAAATTCACAACGGCTAAAATCCCACACATTGTACGCCAAGTCATGCATTATTACTTAGTTCAGGTTTGCAGTACCACTAAATCACTGACTGCTCTGTAACTACCCTAGAACAAAGACAAGTAACAAGCAGATGTGTTACACTGAAATAAATCACATACAACGAAGTTTAAATATTTTACCAAACAGGATCAAATTATATATAAATGATTTGGAAACTTCCAATGGCACAGGCTATTCATTGCTGGAAACCAACATGCATCTTGAAATTGCAGATGAGTTCCAGTTTGCTAGTGATGTCAAATTTTATCAGTAGGGGAACAGCAAGGGAGAAATGGGGGATGGGGGGGGAAGGTGTGTTTAAGTGGAAGTTGCAAATGAGAAGTTGTCAATTGCTCCTAAATTCCAACACCTCTTAAAGCAAATAGTGACTCGCCTGTGATTTTTCCGATCTGCATCTCTTACAACGCACTGGAATTAAATGTTTGCTTACTGAAACATGGCAGAAACAGTTGTTCCACCCCCCCACCCAGGATCCTTACCTGCTTGTGTGCACTGGAGCGTGCATGTGTGTGGGTGGCTGTGTACTTTTTGTATTCTTTTTGCAGCATGATCCTATTAGTAGAATGACAATAAATGGCCTCTGGACGAAGTCCAGCCTGGTATCAATAAGGCTGGATTCTCACCAGTGTCAATCACTTGTTACACCAGTGTAAAACTGGCACATGACCAGATTCCATTCTCTGATCTCCAGGTATTTAAACACCTATATTTTAAAAGGCTCCAAACATCTCCAGGAGCGCAAGCAGCTGTGTGTTAATCAGATGGCTGAGGAAGGAGCCTGTTACTGCTTTAGCTTCAGATGTTGTACTGCCAAAGAAAATAAGCAATAACCATAGGAGAAAACTACAAAGTACGTTGCCAGACATTTGAAGTGGCAACTCATGCATGCTAAATAAAATGTTGAGGATATACTTTAATTTCACCATGCAGGAGAAATTATCAGAGTTTTCTTAACCACTCATTATGTATTTTACGTAGGTTCGAGCTAGCGCGATTGCTCAGGATGCTGATCAGAACTACGACTACGCCAGTAACAGCGTGGTTCTTCACTTGGAGCCAGGAGACGAAGTTTACATTAAATTAGATGGAGGAAAAGCACATGGAGGAAACAACAACAAATACAGCACATTTTCTGGATTTATTATTTATGCTGACTGATAATGAGTAAAAAGACCCACCAAACCAGCCCAAAATGAAGCTTGCCCTTCTAAGCGATGGATTTGCGTGGCAAAAGTCAATGAAATACGCACCCCAGCAGAGCGCGACCACCGAACACCTCAGTAGCGGGGGAAAAAGTCACATGCTACCTGATTCACATCTGTACAACACAGAGAAACCTTACGTAAAAAAATTACAAAACAAGTTAAACAGATGTGTGATCCACTGCCGCCAAAGCAAATACTTCCTCATTGTTAGTGTCCATGTGAATGAAGTCCTACATAGATCAAATTTTTATAGAAAAATACAAAACCACCACCTAAGGACGCTGAGTTATTTCTTCAGTGTATATGATACTTTGATGTGTTATGATCTTGCTGCTTTATCCATACTTCAGCTTTGGTTCTTGTGACTTACTTGCTAACAATGATGCTTGGAGTCCACTCTGTGGCGAGGAATGAATTCACAATAAAAGGAAGAGGTAATCAAAATATACTTTCTCTCTCCAAAGGAATTGTTTGCCTTGTACTTTTCTTATCCTTCCACTTAAAACTAGAAACTAATCAGCTTCAAGCCTTAACTCAATGTTCCTGCTTTGTAGGTTTACATTAGACTTTTAACATAAAATCCAGTGGAGGTGTTTAAATTCTGTCTTCCCTTTAGCTGTGTTCTAAAAGAAAAAGGATAGTAGAAACACTTTTTTTTTTTTTCCCGAAAAATGTAACAGTTGACAAACTATTCTATTGGGCCAAATCCCCGATTGCACCAAAGCCAATGGCAAAACTCCCACTGATAGTAGTGGAAAAAGGATTTGGCTTTTAATTTGTAAGCATGTACATATATCTTTAGACAATTACTACAGGCCCATTCTTGATGGCTAGTTGTGTAAATATTTAGCAAGCCTGGCATCCACATCCTCAGACTAAGGTAGAGTGTTTTCTTTGCAGCAATTAGTATTCATTAGTCTTTTAGCACTTAGTCTGGTACTATTTTTATTAAAATAGTTATGACTTAATGTACTGCAGAGGTTCAGCTAGGATTTCGTAGGAATGTAATGAGTCAAACCCTTATTTGTCTTAGGTGTCTTGTCTCACTGAAGTTTGTGGGATATTCCCACAAAGGAAGAGTGGGAGATCTAACATGTGAGACCATGCTGTCACACGGACCTTCTCCACGGTAGCTAGGTACCAGTTTGCAGTAAGGCGTGCCTATGAAACGGACACAGATAAGCGTATTACCAAAAATGATAACGCATATGCAAAGAAAGAAGCAGATATTTACATGCAAAAAGAAGTATATTAAAACCTATTTTTCTCATTCATATAGATATAGGTATATAAAGTCTCAGAGAAGTTTAATCCATATAAAGGATTAATGGCTTGGAGAATAAAACTAAACACAGGTACTATGAGTTATATAGTTATAAAATGCTTTAAAATCAGTCATACCAGTAATGTCCACAGGATATTTTTATTCACAAAATGGATTTATTATTTGTGTTGCTTTTGGGAGGGGAGGCTGTCTATTTCTCTCAGGTTAAAACTTGGCAGATGTCATTCTAAACCTGAACTTTAGCAAGATAATTAACTAGCTCTTTAGTATAGTTGGCTATGTTATTTATTTCTAACATTTTGGCAAAATCAAGGTAACATTCCTATAAATTGTTAAAGAGTAATAGAGGCTACCCCTGGCATTTCTATTTCATGTACTTTGCCACAAGCAACCTTGTCTAATGTACTAAGGGTACAAACTCAGATTTATCTGCGCTAAAGTGTCAAAAGTGTCTGCCACTGTGACAGAAAAGCTCTTCAGTTCTGGCTGCTCAGTAAAAATCTGATGAAGATTTTGCGAACTTCTCTTGTTTGAGTGAATGAAGCTTTTCTCAGACAGAACGTGTTACCCTCTCTGTTTCTGAGTCGTCCCAATTCAAAATAAATGCCGAGTTAGTCTAGGCTGACTGAGAGGCTCGCCAGTCTAACTCATCTAGGATTTATAAAGGGACATTGTGCTGCCACTTGCTCGTGTATCATCTCACCAGAATGGTTAACGCTTTTACTTAATGACAAAGCGCCAACCTATATCCGTACATTGTAGTGATTACTCCGGGTTTGTCTCCTATGAGGTTATGTATTTTAATAACAGACGTGTAACTGACTCTGTGTCTGTCTGTTCCACGGGTGCTTCTGTCAGCGCGCTCAACTGCAGTGGAGCTAGAGATTTTCGACATAGTATCAAACAGTCATGTAACAAGCTAGAGATCGCTTACCACTAGCAATGTACATTTACTAAGGTATTTATTGCATAAGATTAATACTACAAGACTTATACGGTAAAATTTGAAGAAGCTTTTGAAATCAGGGTACCGCTGCTAGGGGAAAAGACCATTTTTTGGATAAATCACCTGCCCTGGTTAAAGTTAGACAAGAGCAAAGAACACACTTTATGTGAAAAACACATGTAAGGCAAACATTTCTTCCTTTTTCATCATATCTTGATATACTGATTTGTAAAGACTTCTATCACAACCTTTGTTATAACTACTACAACTCATTAAAACTGTATTATGTAATATATTTTGACTTTTGGTGTTGCATCCTTACAAAAAGAAGCTGGTCTGCATGAAGTTTCATATGATTGCTGTGAGATTCCCAAAGTTCAGGATAAAAAATTAATGCGATTACAAAAAGCCATCCATTAGTAATACTGCACATAGTTTACGAGGTCATCAAATTACTTTATTCAAAACTGTGCTTTTCCATGTATTTTTTACACTTGCAGTTAAAAATACAAAAATTTCTTAACTAGAAAGAAACTATTTCTTTTTAGAATTATTTGAGATTCCTTTTGTCTTCTGTTGTCTATAGAAGCTATTGTAAAGTCCCAGACCTTTTATCAAGCATTAGTTAAAGAATACAAGGATAATTAGAAGACTGTCAATACTACAAGGATTACAATCTTTCCCTGGAGAGGGGAAATTTAATTGAAAACCTTAATTTCCTTCAAAGTCCAGATGATGCATCTTAAAAAATATTTCTGGGTAACATTTACTAATAGTATTAGATTACTCGTTAGGAACAATTATTTTAAAATTTCAATTGAAAAGATTTTGCAGGTGGGCTCATATCCAGTAAATCACTCATTAACAGACTTCTAGAAAGGAGAATAGGCAGAGAGAATACATAATTTTGTTCTAATTAAAAAGAGAAACCATAATTAGTTTGTTCGCATCTAATTAATAACTTCCAGTTTCTCCAAAAAGAACCAAGTTTTAAAACGCCTGCTCTCCTGAAACAAATCTGAATTTTACAGCAGGAATATTTATTCATTTTTCCTACTTAAAAGTCAACCACCGCCTTGGATTCGCTAGAAGTATTTTATCAATTTGATCTTGGGATATGCCTCTAATTAGCATTTTAGGAACGATATTTTTAAGGATATGTGAATATCCATGACCGCCATATTTCATCAACCTATTCTTAGTGTGCACATCATGAGCAATGAGAATTCTGTCTTCATAGCCTTCGTCGATCAGCATACGAATCCTGCAAAAGTGGAAGGCATACCTGTCAGTGAAAGGTTCTCACTCTGCAACAGCACAGAAGTGAGCGGGACTACATTTTTTTACACTGCTGTCTTGTAACTGAAAATACTTACTTTTAGGTACTCAGAAGACATTCCTTATATTTAATTGAAAGTAAAACACGTACTTATCTGAATGAAAAAACCCCACCTCTATAAAACATACCACTACACATCTTAAAGTGGAAAAGGAAAGCTTTTTCCAGTTGACACATGACTTTGCATTCCTAGCCCTATTAAGTCCACAGAGGAATTCAGGAGCTCCAGCATCACCAAGCACGGGACACAGGTTTTACAGACACAAGTAATTATTTCCTACATAAACTCCTTCTCAGCAGCTTAGTTCTTGCTGCTGTCACAAAGCTGGTCCCATTACATTTGTTAATGACCGGACTCTGTGTGTGACAGGTCCTTGAAGAAGCCTGGCTCAATTACACAGATACATCCACATCTTTATAGTTCATTCCCATTTAGCAAACCAGGTTAATAAAAAATTGAAGCTGTCAGCATCATATTCCATATAGACAGTTACCATCCAAACATGCTTCAAAGACATTCACTAAGGAAGAAGATAAATACGACAGGCATTGCACAGTGCTAGCATGTGCCAGGAAAACAGAGCAGTTCCACAGACCTGGCAAAACGACAACAGGTCTGCTTGGAAAAAGCAACCTTTCTGGTCACTCCCTCGCAGCAACTCTGCTACAAGTCGTTCTGTCGCATCTTTCACTCCAGTAACCTTAATCCCTTGCTCGGCTCATTTTTTAGAATTTATTCAGTGGGTGTCTAAACTCCTGTATTGCATGAGCGTTAAGTTTCCCACTAAGCTTCAGCTTAGTTTGGCAACAGATTGCAGCATTAAAGTGGCAGAGACAGATAGACCAGACCTGGAAAGTGCTCGTTCCTCACGATGGCACTCAATTCCATCATTTGCCAGCGCTGTGAAATTCTAATTCTTACATTCCTGGCTGTACTTCAATCAGCAAGAAAACAAATACTAGTTTTGTAAGTAACCACACTGTATCTGAAAGCTCTTCCTGTCATTTTTTATTACAATTAGTTATGAGGAGATACATGTAGCAGGATGAAATCAATATGGGCAGCAGGAAGAAGGCAAGTAAGAGAGAACTTGGTAAAATATTAGCATCTTCCAAAAAAACCCACCACAAATAGTGCCACAGAGTGCACGACACTACATATACCGTAGTATTACAACATCACAAGTATCTTAGAGAGACCACAAGCCAACCAGAGACAAAGAGCAATGACACTGGAGGGACTAAGTTCTCTGCTCACCAAACATCTTACTAAAATCACCTCCTTTCACATTTGGACTAATTACATGGGTTAGGGAGGCACATGGTCCTTTATAGTCCATATTCATTGCTGCTTTTTTCTTATTCCTGCAAGTTTTGTTGGTACTTGCTTCTGACTGAGATAAACTGGCCCTGACAAGGTGTCTGTTTTTCACTTGCGTTGGCAGTCGATTGCAGCAAAAATGTTTAAGTTCACACACAGCTAAACTGTGTTTGAGCAGGTATGACATGACTATGGAAGTTTACGTTTTGAATAGACAAGACCTGAACATGTATCTTCCATTTAGTATTTTCAGTAACACATTTAAGGGTCAATTTGGTTTCCATCTCTCTGGCGCTGTTTGACATAAAAAAACCTTAAGGAAGTTACCACTACCTTCCTATATCCAGTGTGGATGCAACAAAAGCCCAACAGAATACATCCAATGGCACTTCTAACTCAAATGCACATATTCACAACGAGAAGACAAAGTTTTCACATTTTCTTCCTATAAGCAGCCTGCTGCAAGAAGTGCTCAATGCCAGAGCTGAGGGAGAGACATTGGTGGCTGAGCAAGTATCATGGATGGAATGAAAACTCTGCCACATTTGAACCGGCACTGGCTAACCAAGGCATAGCCCAGTCCTATACACACACTCCTCGGTTTTCTCTCCGTGCTGACCTCCCATGGCACAGAAGAGGGGAGGAGGCACGGGAGGGGGGCAGTAACTTTACCCATCCTAAGTGTGAAAACGGCAGGTTAATTCCAACAGTTCGAAATACTGAGTGCAAGACTGAGAGCCCTGTTAAGACAGAGAAATGATACCTAGTATGAAAAGCAGCAGCAAACGCTTGGCAGTAAGTGGAATAGTAACCACGATTCCCTTAAGAAGAGAACAGTCTGAAAATAGAGATTAGTTTTGAGGTTAATCTGACAATGAGGGGGAGGGAAGCTATGTCTGAAATGTAAGCAAAAGCTAGAAAGTTATTTTGTTAGTGATCAGGGAGCATAAAATCTTTCACATTAAGGAGAACAAAAGAACTGTTTCTGACTTTGGAAGGAAAAAAAGACACAAGCAGGATGGCATCCCACCCCTCAGAAACTGCCCACTTCACTGCATACCACTATGGTGGACAAACAGCACTGGAGGATCACACCTCAGAACAGAGAGGAAGGAGTGAGATGCTCATTCACAGCTGATCCTACCTGTCTCAGACAGTTTCTGCAAGGAATGCATCTCCTTGGCAATACCTTGTGTTAGCGCAGCACAACAGATCAGTGTGCAGCTGAGCTGAGACTGCATGTGCTTATGCAAAGCAGGGAAGAGGTCTCCTGCCAGTGGGGCCAATATTTTCACATTGTAAGCGTGAGGAGCATGGGAGTTCTGAGGAGACAGGAACCTCATCCTTCAAAAGAGAATGGACAAAAGGAGAGTGGGAGGAGAGGTGACAAAGTGCTTGGAAGAGAAAAGCCTGGTTTTCAGGGCAGATGCACCAAATCAACTCCACCCAAGACAATGAGTTTTGCTGAGTTAGTACATTTGTGAGGGGATGTAACAGGCTCAGATGATGTTTAGCAGCTGCACTAGGTTTCCAATAATATGTTTCAAACCAAAGCCAAACCCCAACATAAATCTAGTATCGCCAGCCTTTCCTTTTTTATAGTCTATATAAGTGCAGCAAATAACAACATTCAACCAGGTCAGCACGGAATTAGGACAGACAATGAAGTTAAAAAAGCTCCTGATCTCATCAAGTAACTTTCTACAACACTATGGTTCTCCATCTTCCTTTGCAGATAGGAGAAATTATAGAGATGGTGCTTTAAAGACATGAAAGCAGAAATAAAAATGTTATTTTAGTATGAAAAAAGACAATTTTGAACAGCAAGGAAAATCACTCTTATGAGATGCCCTTAAAACAAGTACTAATAATACGCATTAGTCAATGGCAACGCTGTAGCTCAAACCGCATGGAAGCACATACCTGGCAATTCTTTCATTGTCGCTCGGCATGTCAATATCAGGATGGAACTGGTAATGAAGAAATTCTGTACCAAATAGGTCGTACTCTAGATAACATCCAAGATTAGCAAATTCCAGAAGTTTCCTTGTATCAAATATGGTCCTGCAGAACATACATAACACGAAGTCAGCATTACAGCCAGAAGAAAACAAACCTCATGGTAGGAGGACAGGTATTTTGCAATTTCCTACTTGCAAGGAACAAAACCAATGATCTAAGATTTCATTCAGCCTTTTGACAAACAGGAGTCCCGTTTGACACATGCACCCTAAGCTGATACACAGAGTTTTCTTTCTCACATTCACTTGGGACTTCATGCATTTTAAAAAAAACCCAACAAAAAACCAGAACAAAACCAACTCTTCCCCCTTGAAATAATGAAAACATTCATGATAATCTTAAAATGGAAACAGGAAAGTTACTTACTTTTGATATCACTAACCCTCTCAACAGATAACCTAACAAGGAAGGACATTTAAGGAGGAGGTTAATTCATAGTGACATTTAAAAAAAAACCTCAATGGATTACTTACACAAGACAGATTTACTTTCCCAAAAGAGTTACAGCAGACAGCTACATCCAGGGCTTGTTTCATCCATCACACATGGGTAATACACAACTTTGCCTTTAGTTTCTATTCTGTACAGTGATGTTTCTAGACTGTCACTAGAACAGCAATATATCATTGTTTGCACTGGGGCCAGGCCAGAACGCCTTAAGGAAACGCTCTCACCAAAATATATAATGGCATTGTGAGTACCTGGGACATGGGCTTTGCCGCAGAGTTGAAAATTGAAGGAATAAAGCTACTAAACCCCATCACTCCTTTTGAAAAGAATGGCAACTGAAAGGAGAGCTCTCTGGAATATTTTTTTTTCTTTGAAATATTTTTACCAAGACTATAAGCTATTCAAAGGAAAACAAAAATACTCAAATGATACATTATCATTTTATCTTTATAGCCACACCACAATTTTTTTCATCTAAGGAAAAAACCACGTTTTCACCAGAACAGCACAGTCAACTAAAAGGGCAGTAGTTTCATTTTTTTTATTATTGCAGATATTGATGTCGCAAAGTAATTTTACCCTATACAATTACATCACAGTCTGTTGCTATGGAAATGACTGATGTCACAATTTCAATGTTATGACTTAATAACAGGACCAAGTAGGAGGAACAGATGGGTTGAGAGAGAGAAAAGTCTTGTTCAGAGAAGCCTGCCATCAGCAGGAGTTTAAGCCTTGCCAATTGTAATTAATAAAAAATGGGGTTTTTTTGGAAATGTTATATTTTACAGAGATTCAACATTTATCAAGAAATGAATTTTCAAAGTGCAGAGCAAGAAAACGGGTTATTTTAGATCCAGCCCTGCTCAGTTCACAGGGAGATGGTAGCCAAGAGTATTCAATCCTGTGCAAGTAGAAAAACCCACCCCATTACATATTTCAAAGCCACAGCCAGAACAATTCATTTTTTAAAACTATTGCTAGTGTTGTGTTTTGGGGTGTTCTGTCCCAGCGAAGGGCAGAAGAGCTTAATGTCATCAGCCACTGGGTCCCCTTATAAGACACATAGATGCAGCAGCAGCAGCAGTTCTCAGCTCAAATAGCTCATCTCTGTGCTGGAACGAGATGTTTGGGCAACACATATCCCTGAGCAGCCCTGAAGGAATGGAAAAGGAAATGGGACATAGGGAAGCATCCTCTAGTTTGGACCTCATCCATAAATCACTGCTGGGACACCCACCAAACCATCATCAAGGCAAAAGCTACCCAGGTGAATGAGTGTTGATCTTTGCCAAGACACCTTTGTATCTTTAATGCCTAATAAATGGCCAAAGCCGAGACTCAGCTTTTGCTTCCCAGCCTTTATCTGCATCACAGTTTCGCTATGGACACTTGCTACCTTTTGTTCCAAGGTGCTAAATTGCAAAACATGGTAGCCAGCATTTTTCCACCTGAAAACCACCATTCTGTCTGTGTCAAAGGCAGACATGAAATATGGAGCTAGGTACAAATTTATCTCACATTTAAGGGACTGGGATGCTCCTACGTGGAGCAGTGGGGGAGACTTAAAATGTTAAATGCACATTGCTAAGCCAAAATTCACAGTAGTTTAGAGTCTATGTTATTGCAAGTGCCAACTTGAATGTGTGAAAGTAATGATAGCAGGAGCATAAGGAAATGTCATGTTGTGCATCAGCGGCTGTTAGTGAAACCGCACCTCTGCCTTGACTGTTTTCCTACTTAAATTGCCTATTTTCCACCAATAAATCACTGAATTAAACCATTTACAACAGCATATAAAGGCAAAAAACCGTAACTGGATGTTTATGTTGTATAGAAATGGCCACATGAGTACTGACACATGCAGCTTGCTCAATCCTCTGTCATAAAAACATTTAAGTAATCATTCTTTCTTTAAAAATAAGAGGAAAATGTAGCTATAGATGCAATGGAATGCAGGTAAGTACATAAAGAAAGCCCATATAATTTATGTATAATTCCATGGCATTGAATTTTATACCCCTAAAATCCCCACATAAAATACTGAGCTCTGTGTGAATACAAAACACCTGTGGCTCAATTTGCAAGCTCTTAGAGCTTCTAACAGTTAGAAATTTGGAGCACAGCGCTCTTGCCTGTATTACACTCACACTGAGGGCAAATAATCCAATTTCTGAGAATCATATGACCACAAACAGTCTTCATTATTCAGCAGCTGGCCAAATTGATCAATGCTTGGACATTTTCCAGCTCACCATGAGCAACACAAGGTCACACAAAACTGATCTTGTAATACAGGCTCTGTTTCTAAACTGCAGAGAAAAATGCATCTCAATTCCTCTCCATGTCTGATGTGGGGCTTCTGGTTTTTGTTCTCAAGGAAACTAAAGGTTAGCTCTCTGGTCTATCCTAAGAACTATCCAAAACCCAACTTTTTTTTTTTTCTTTTTAAGTAGTTTTTTCTTCTGTCTGGTACCAGAACTTTAAAGATGTGCCTTCTGCTTTGATCCAGAATCCTGCCAAAATAAGGAGTTCTCCATTAGCTTCTACGAGATTGTGGTAAGGCCCTTAAGAGGGGCCCTGTTTTCAAAAATGCTGGAAGCCCAGCATCTTCCCACTCAATTTGGTGAGAGCTGCTCAATGTCCAATCCCTACAGGGATTTGTGCAGGGATACACATTAATGGAATTCCCATTTAAAAAAAAAAAATGTGGCTACAGTTATTTCTTGCTCTCAGGCCTTCAAAGACAGCATCTAAACTCCCAAAATCTCTTTACCAATATGAATCTTAGAGCTGATGCCGACTGGAGTGCTGGAAGCTGATCAAGCTCTATATAAGCAGTTATTTTTAAGTCAACAAACTTGACGATAATTCTTCACATCATGATCCCAGTGCACAACAGAAACCGAGCTATTTGCAGTGTAGTTCCCCCAAACCCCACTGGGTTGCGGCAACGTTGCCAGAAGAAGTGCAGAATAGTCTGCTTACCTGTCAAGGTGAGACATGACTGTCTTTGAAACATCAGCCCCAGCTTCCTGAAGAATGTGGATAATCTGGAAAGGTGCCTCACTGTTCCTGCCAGGATGGATGATAACGGGGCACCCAAGCTGTGACTGAGCCTGTGCTGTTGCCTGAAGCACTCTGTGTTCGCTCTGAGTCAAAGGCCAGGAGCAACCTATTTCTCCCACCACACCACACTTGATGTTTGTCCCATCTGCTCCATTGAGTATCTCATCAACAATAATGCCTGTAAGCTAGAGAACAGGAAAATGATATTTTTGGTTATTAAACAGTGTTAAATAGCATCAAAATTGACCTATGGACAGTGTGCTAGATATAAGTCCCGAGGTCTTTCTGAAGTTACTTAATTAACAGTTGGGTGTGTGAAAACACTGCAGTTAAAATCTGGTTTCTGTCAACTGATGTTATGCTAAGACCAAAATTCACTAAGACCAAAATAAACACAGAAGTAAATCAATTTAACAGTATCCACTCACACAGTTGTCCAGGCTTGCCAAGAAAGCTGGTCTACATATGATCTGAACAGCAACTTAGGCTGAGAATAATTTTTCTTAAAAAAACCCGTTTGTTTATCTCAAAACCTGGGCTTCGCACTCCTGAATTTGCTCCAGAAACAAATCAATGTAATTTCTTGCAAAGTAAGGGATCAGAGAGTAAGAAAACCTTGTCGTTCACATAGGGAAGGGAAAAACTCTGGCAAAGTCCTGAAGAGACAAGTTTAAGGCAAATCCTGCTCGTGGGAATGCCAATGTAGAACAAGAGGAGCTCTGTTGACTTCACAACTACAAGAACAAAGCTCAGCTGCCAAATTTACAGGGTCAAAATTAGCTTGCTTTTAAAATACTCATAGGCTAAAAAAGCATCAGAATCTCCTAATAAAAGCAGTTTACCGCAAAAGCTTTAGGTTTTCTTTTCCAGAACAGGCCATATGTCTTAAAGCATATATTCAGAATTGAGAGCACAAAATGGCGCTGATGATACCCTTCTAACTCTTTGGCCCTGAATGTTACGGAAATAATGATTTTAGGAAAGAATAAAGTGAGCAAAGAAAGAAGGAAGGTTTGCAAGCAAATCCAGGAAACTGAAAACCCCCCAACCAATTTTCAAATAAATATCTACTTATCTCAGCTCCACACCTTGTCTCCTCAACAGCCTAATGCAATTTATTGGTAAATAATCTACACAAAAGTCTGTTCGAGCTATTACAATTTACAGCAGCAGGCTTCTGCCTAACATTTTACCCTACGATCACACACCTTTCTCTTCATGTATAACAGGTTTACCAACCATTTCTGTAGAAAACCAGCTACAGAGTTCACTCCTCTCCTGAAAAGCACCTCTCCAAATATTAAAATACTCTTTGTCTAATCAGAAAACACATCTTCATGTCCAATTCACTGGCAAATGAGGAACCACCAGTTATTACAGATCAATCACTGCACAACCCTTTCTAAGTAACTGTCTTCTGGACTGGACTGCGTATTGATCACCTGCTGAGTACAGGACATCTGTGGGTCTCCAGCAGTCCACCAGATAAAGAAGGGAAAACTTTGCCCCAAGAGATCTCTTTGTACCAAACTTCAAGCAAAGGAAGAATATTTAGGAGAAGTAGTACTGCTCTGTACAGCTTGGGTGAGCCTGGGTCCAGTGGCTGGCAGCATTGCTCAAGGTTTGACCACTGATTTTAAAAGTGAATTTGACTCCTTTGTAAACTGTGACAGATTTTTAACAAATTTTCTCAGCTCTGTTCATCTGCATTCATAGCCTCCTGCCTTGGAGAGTTCCCTTCCCTCTTCTCCCTATCATCACATTTTCTTAATAAAAGTTGAATGAATATTTATTATTATAAGAATACCTGGGGACCTCAGTCATTATTAACACATTGTCTTAGGCACCGTACAAACAATCCAATATAGATCCTACCCTGAAATGTCTGGACAAACTGTAGAGAAGAGGGAAGCAACACACAGCCCGAGCAGAGCAATGATTTACAACTGTCCTATAAATACTGCAATTATTTATGCTTTTTACAAGAATTCTGGGTGATCTCACTGGGAAGCAATTAGCCAGAAAAAAAGACAAAAGAGGCAGAAGGGATATATTCCTTCCTTAAAAACTGTAAAAAGAACAGGATAATTGGTGGTGTACCAGAGGCCCAAACATGAAGTACTTTATTTTCCTTTTACTGTTGCATTATAACAAATCCCTGAGAGAAAATGGAACTTAAGAATTGGAAACGCTGACAGATAATCCCAGCACATGCAAATAGTGCTGGTCCAGCTGCAAAACACAAGCAGTAATGCTGTTCCCAACTTTTTCACATTGAGAACTTCTAGTTTTCATCTGTTTTGCTGAACTTCTCTCCGACTTTGACTTACCCAGGGATATTCACAGGAGAGAGACACTGAAGCAATGGTTAAGACTTACCTGCTCCACTGTCATGGCCTGTGTTTGAGAAGAGTGGGTGGAATCCACATAAAACCCAGCTCCAGCAATAATATGGACTCCAGTTTCTTCAGCAAGTTTCTTCAAAGTATTCATATCCCGACCAATTCCTGTGGTTGTGTTTTCCACAATCGTCCTACCACCTGCTGCTTTAAAATGCAAGAGCTCCTCCTTCACAGCATCTGCTTCCTGATACAAAAGAAGGTTTTCTTTATGGCTGTAGGGATTTTGCTTAATCCAAAACAAGTTCTTCATCTCAATGGGCCCATCAGACAGAGGCTCTTGGCCTGGAGAAGGTGGACAAAAACAGCTGCTGTAGTTCATAGTCAAGTGTTCATGAGTCAACGTATAGCCAAGGCAATCTGGCTCCACGAGGCCCAAGACAGTCTGTGCTTTCCCTCTCAAGGATGGCATTTTTCTTCAACAAAAGTGAAAATAAAATAATTGGATTCTAAAAGAGTCTAGGAAATAAGAGGAAACAAAACAAAAACATTTCAGAAAGAGCAAACCTTTCTTATGCAATTTCTGAACTCCCTCCTCTCCTCTCTCTCATACACGTACAGACATACACACTGTCTGTATTTGCTGGAATGTTTTTAAACGCTGTTTCCAGTAGAGTGGTCAATATAAAAACCAAAGCATTAATTTCACCCAACTGTGCTTTTATCAGTACTCTAGCACTGTAAAAGTAACATTCCAGTACAAGGAAATTATCATCATTTATTGTGCTATGGTCAACACCCCATTAAATGTTTCCTATTTAAGAACCACCACTGTATATTCATTTAGGATTGTCTGCTCAATTGCTGTCAGTTTTGTCAGCTTGAGCCACCAGATGAACATACTCAACGCTGAATATTCCTTACTGGCCCATTCAGTTTATTTATCTGTGTCCTCCAAGACTCACTGTCCCCCTCACATGCTGAGGAAGCCGTCCGTGTTTGTCTGCTCCTCTGTAAGAGGAATGCAGGGATGGGCCAATTATCTGCTCCTTCAGCTTCAACCGCAGCTCAGGCTCTCCTGCCAGCTGTGCTGTGGCGGTCTGGAACAATCACTGAAGATACAGCATGGCCCCCAACTAGCAGGGCAGAAGCCAAAGTGCTTTTGCCATTAGCTTCATTAGCCAAATATTTTACCAGTTAAGAACAGACCATAACCTAAGAATTTACATGGCTCAGCTTCTAAGAGACTTTAACTTCATATTTAACACGAACGAAACAATGTTATTTCTCAAAACTTCAAAAGAGTGGTGACAAGGACATACACTGGGGCTACTGTCTGCAGTTGGTTCGTGTCAAAGGCATCCGTCTTGTGCAAGTTTGGCCTGACTCACTGCAGGTTGGAATTAGCTGCAGCTCTCCCCACTGGGATTTCGGGGTATTTTTTTTCTTCTGGGAGTCTTTTCCGTTTATGTGCCATATGAACATTAAACATAGCTGACTACCCAGTTCATGTTCGATCTTCCTGATGATAGTTGCAAAGGCTTGAGGATATATAGTTTTAATCCCTACTCAACCAAAATCATCAGTTATGAAACAAAATACATGTTTAATCATGTCCAGAGGACAGGACTAACTAGAGCATGCATTATTGATTAAAGAGAGAGAGGTCTTTCCCGCTTCTGTCTCCCTTTCAGTGAATAATATCATAAACATGGGTTTGTTACTGGTGAAGCCCTGAGAGGACATTCTCCTTTTAACTGCTGAAGTTAATCTACCAGGATGACAGAAAATCTGAAATCTGAAGGGCACTGAACTCTACATATCAAAGTGCACCAGAACGTCAAGATCCCTTTGGGGATACTTTCATCTCAGGAGAGGCAGTCACTGTCAGAGTACCAATGTACCAAAGCGACCCTGCCCCTGCAAAAGGCAGGAATCACCTGCCTACGGGTGCTGGCAGCTTTTTTATACAAAAACCTCACTGTCCATAAGAAAGAGAAAGGACTGACTATGTTTGCCTGCCTTGTGTAAAAGCAGACTTAGGAAGAACTGTTCTTTTATGAATTTCATTTCCAGGCTAGTGTGTTGACTTCTTTGAGAAGGCAGAATAGTAATTACTGTCATAGAACAGACTGCTGGCTGATTAATGTAATGATTTAGTTTTTGCCAAATAAATTAAGAAGTGCATGATTTCAGAAAATATTATTCTTGAGCAAGTAATTAAAGGCAAAATACCTGTCTTAGTCAGAAACTGCTGCTAGCTGCAACTCAATTAAGTTATCCAACCCAGTCATTAATTCCATCCTTGAACAAAGCCGATGTTTTCAAAGAGTGACCCACTATTTTGGAGAAAGTTCAATGATCTGAGTCATTCTTACATGCACCACAGAGAAAATAGCATAATTCTAAGATAATTTCATTATTTTGCTTTTTTTTTTTTTTTAATGTGAAATATCTACACTCTGGTGTTCAGCAAAACCCTGATAACATAAAGAGTGGTGACTGCTCTCTGCATTGGAGACACACTTTTCTTTCTCCATGTTCACTGACAATTTTCAAATCCATTTATGAAGTTAGGAAAATAAACCTACATAAATATTTTGGTATGTAATTAAATATATAAGCATTGAAGTTCTTTTGACAAAATTTGGTACAAATCAGTTATAGTCTGTTTCCTTTAAAACGTTTCCACTTCAGTTTTTTAGCTAACAGCGCAGTTACTCAAAATGGCCACTCAAATTGAATGTGACTTTTTGCTCACTTTCAGATTACTACTTTGATGAAAAATTGATTTTCAACATGTGTTCCTGCTAATTCTGTTCCAACACAAATAATTTAGATTACCCTCAATTAATCCGGCCCGCCCACTGCAAAGACCTATTGTTGAGTGTGTGGTCTTCTTACAGCCTGAGGCTGCTGCCTCCTCATTCGTAACAGCAGGAAATATCTAAAATTACCAGTTTGAGGGTTTCTGTTGCAGCAGACACCAATCTGTTGATTTTTGGACTCTAGGTTTCAGATGACAGCACACATACAGAGTTTCCAGAACCCATGCCTACTACTGAACCTTTTGAATAAGGCCAAGGATTTTTATAAATATAAGCATTCACAGAAATTGGAACTGACACGAACAGCATTTCAAGTAGGCCTAATTTTATCTGCATCAAAAATATGATTAATATTAATGTCCGTGCCTGCTTACTAAAACAGTTTTAGAGTTCACCGCTTTTAATAAAAAAATTATGAAAAATAAAGACAGCAACCTGTGACTAGAATTATTTTTCAAACCAGTGTCCTGGTACCTTCCCTCCTGTCACTTACATAGACAGCCTGCCCTGATTATGCTATCATGATACATTATTCCTAACAAAAGTCACCTAATGAAGACAGAATTTACCTAGCGTCTTTTGAACAGATTTTAGGTGCAAGCAGCTTTTAAATGGAATAAGGACTGCTGCTTAATTTAAGCATGTATACGCTTACTACAGGAATCAATGTTTGCATGCTTTACTAATTACTTGTGTGCCACGTTTTACATAAAACTTTCTCTAAGAAAGTTTCCTCTTTCATCCGTCAAAGACTGAACTCCTACCACCTCATTTAGCCATATGAAATGATGTATGTCTTCTAAAGAATAACTGTTTAGACCATCTTCATAGCAGAGATGGAAAGATATACCCACAGGTAACCCACCCAGCCTATTTTCGAAGTTTGTAATAGGACAGGACAAGTCACTTTCTGCAATATCGGCCTCCTCCCATGGACTATTGAGGGAGCCAAGGAACAAGCGTATTTCAGATGGTCCTACATAAGACATGTGCATGAGATTTCCTGAATCTTAACCCAGTGAGAGGAAGGGGAAAGGTGATTACTCCTACGACAAAAAATAAACAGGTAGTCTCTTATCTGGCAATAACAGGTATTTGGGGTTTGGAAATCACTGATTTATGCTGTGGTATTGCCAAGGTCCTCCTGCACAGACCAAGGCTCCTCTGCTCCAGGTGCTGTATAAGCAGAGAAATAAATGGCATTTCCTGAAAACGACATATTCAGATAAAAAGAAAATGAGAATGGCTTTAAGATATAACCAATATTTGCATTAATTCCCAACAGCCTTGAAACAATATCCTAACATTGCTGTAATAAACTCTGGACAAATCTTCACAACAACTAATTGTATGGCACATAAAATATGACTCTCACTATCAGCCAACCATTAAATACTGGTGAAGTAAATATTTTTCCTAGAGGTATTGTTAAGAGAAAAGAGATTTGCTGCTAAAAAGGTCATGGTACTGCATTCCTGACTCTGGTAGAAACTCCACTGAGTTCAGCAGATGTTTTTACGTGAATACTGATGACAGGATTTGTGTTACCGCTTTTCCCATCTGAAATTTGCACTTCAGTCACTGTGTCATTTTAACGGTCTTGTAATGGGAGGTCTCCCTAGGTTTGGATTAGTTGCTTCCTACAGTAATCTCATATTGCTGAAACATTATAATCGCATAAACACAGTTTCCATATGCTAACAACACTGCATTTGTTTTGATCCAGTAAGCACATTTTAATGGTATTAGCACAGATTCTCTCTAGACTTGTATGGGAATAATTTCTTTGCCATTACGGTACAACGTGAGATTACAGCGATGCTAAATCCAGATTGCTGTGACACAAAATTTACAAAAAAGCAAAAAAGAATGGCTCAATAGGTACTTACTCTATTAAAAAAAAAGTTAACCACTCAGAAGCAAGGGCTGCACTGAGAGCATTGTTAGTAGGTCTTTCCTTTATAACCAGGCAGTTCTAGGAAAGGTGACACAGTGCAGGTTCCCTACGTATTTACAGGTGGAGGAAATGCTTTGAGCATTCAGTTCTACTGTGAGCAACCTCTACAGAGCATGGAAAAGCCTCAACAGAAATATATGACACATCTGTAGTAAATTACCATTAGCTAGTCTACACTGTGTTATCTCACCGTTCTCCACACATAAACATCCTGTGACAAGGGAAAGAGCAAGATGAAGGAAGAGGAGAGGCAGAGTATAAGAGAACATGTGTAGACTAGGCTGGGAAGACTTCAAAAAAATTAACTTTTCTCTTCCCCCATGCTTCCTCCAACTCTGTGGAAGTTCACGGGGTGGAAGGAACTCTACTGCCAGCACGGTTCTTCCTCTTCACCACCAGACAAGCAAGTTTTCTAAGTCCTCTGACAGGTGGGTGCCAGATCTACTTTACCTTCTTCAAAAATTTATTCAGAAGTGCTAGTTACAGGACAAACATGCCTGAAATCCAGCTCTCTCTCATACACTGGTTTCAATCAACATGGCTTTTTCACTCACGCGCAGCGTCAGACAAGCGCAGCTACAAAGGCTGCGGAGCAGAGTTGACCACAGCCGGCTGTCTGAGAGCAACAGTAGGATGGAACTTGGCCCTGCTCCAGGACAGCTACAGACTTACCTGTCACTTAGCCCAGCAATTGCCTCTGCCTCAATGTCTGCCAAGGTGTCCAGCAGCCTGCGACACCACACTCCCACACAGGCACTCTCACAGCACCACTGTCTCTGTGCTACGTGAGATAACACCACGTCTCACATTGCTTTGGTTATTTTGCCCGAGAAACAGAATTTGGAAAAGAAGGTATAGGTATTATGAAAAAAATGCAGGTTTCTGCACACATTCCTGTCTCTTCTGCAGAAATGGCAGATATGCTTCTCTGAAGGTGATGCAGATTATTCTCATTAAAGTCATAATTGTTCTTCCCAGTCTTCCGAACTGACATTGGTCAGAAGTCACAGCAGTCTTTTTTCTCTCTGAAACTGGAGCTATGAGATTAACACAAGTTGCTGAACTTACAGCTATCTCAGAAAAATAAGCCAAGGAAAATAATCTTATTTATTCAGAGGCAGTGTTTTTTTTCCACTGCCTTCATACTCTGTTAATTAAAAAAACCAAACAACGATCATGACAGCTTTTCATAGTATGGCCCCTTGCCTGGTACAGAAGTCTACTAAGGGGACAAGGGCATGCTAGTACTTCCTTCCATGAGCATCACCACTCAGGCAAGGCTTTGTGTTCTAAAGATTGATGCCACACGAGATTTTTCATGCCTTGACTAATGCTCTTCTCAGTGAGAAGGGAAACACTTGCAATGCCTCTCTCCTACAAGAACTCCTGTCTAACTCTGTCTAATTCTGTAGGAGTCTATGTTGCAGCTCCTCCCTTAATTAGGGACCTGCAGTCTCCCATCTTTGGGTGGCTATATTGTACATGTAAGTAAGATTTTATACAAAGTTACAGTACATGCTATCAAAAAAATCAGGAGAGCTTTAGCCAAGCTTTATATAATCCTACAATGACAAAGAAAAGTCCCAGCAAAATATGTATGTACAAACACCACAGCAGCTACGTTGCTCAAGTGGCACGGGTAGTGTTCAACAATCTAAAAGCAAATCACTTAAATTTAAAGATAAATAATTTAAAGATAAATTTAAATACCATCATACAT
This sequence comes from Coracias cyanogaster, assembly GCA_033124195.1. Classification (NCBI taxonomy): domain Eukaryota; kingdom Metazoa; phylum Chordata; class Aves; order Coraciiformes; family Coraciidae; genus Coracias; species Coracias cyanogaster. The sequence goes on along the minus strand of JAVSBS010015119.1, from coordinate 4,313 downwards.
ACATGAAAGGCCAATCTGTTGCTTACTTGCCCTCAGAACCTCTAAAAAGCCAAGTGAAAAGCAAAGCTTTTAGATGTTCACTCTCACTGAGTATTCCCTCCATTGCTCCATTAGTGGCAGACAGATGGACCTTCCAGCTTCGCATGGTCTGAGGGGCACATTCTCGGCCTAGCTAGGCTTTGAGCCAGGCATCTGTGGACCAGATTCCTTTCTTGCAGCTGAACAGCCACATCAGAACAAAGAGTGGCCTCTCATGTCAGCCTCACAGGACAGCCATACCTTTGGGATCAAAGCGAGCACGTGACCTGCATGTGACCACACAGGCACACCTACAGCGACTGGCCCCGGGGACAGAGTCTAAGCCACTTAGTGTGTAATACTCTGCACTTTTTATTTTCAATTTGATTGAAGTTCAGCTGTTGTGAACAGAATAGTCAGACTTTTATTCTTATTTCTGTGAAGATAACAATCTCAAAATCCAGGCTTCTCTGAGCAAAGTCACAGTGAAGTTTCTCTTCCTCAGAGAGATCTGAGACCAACATCCCTGTAAGTGTTTTTTCATCAACATCTCCTTTAGAACTTCAGGGGATTTTACATTTTGGGCAGCTCCCAAAATTACTCCTGATAAAAGGTCAGATAAAAATTCTTCCCTAGGGTCCAACATTACATTAATTATATTTTACAGGCACATGTAGTGTTTTTAGGCCAAAAATCAGAACAGAGGTCACATTATGCTACATGCAAATCTGGGCCGAGTCCTGCAGGTTGATACATGCATTTGTATTCCTAAGCCTAAACAGAATCATATTTGCTCCTCCTGGGTTCCGGGCTACAAGCACGTACTCTCTTTCTTGCTAGGACAACAAGATATAGGAAAAAACTCTGTGCTTTTCAGGAATGCATGTCCAATCTCCATTCCCTCTCAATTTCAAATTTCAAACAAGCATACATCTAATTCTACTCTTACTGTTATTCTCCTTTAATTGGTTTTCTCTCCACTTAAGGTCACATACACATAAATATTTTCACACGTGCTTAAACATTTCAGTAAGCATGTTAGATGGAGCCTTATCACTCACTTGTGCGGCACCATCCCCAAGAGCCACACCAAATCACTCTATGCACGTTTACATGCAGAAATAAAGAGAAAAGGGATGGATGTCTAAGACACTGAGGAACGTACACCAACTGTCTCACCACACAAATCTAAGCAATGGAAGAGTGATACTCATCACAACCTCCTGGTAAGACAGGACATTACTAGCTAGAAAAATTCAGGTGAATGAAGCCCAAAGTCAGCTTTGTGGCAGAACATACCAGTCACTCATCCACTGAGACGTGTGAATCCATGTACAGTGGAAAATAGCATGAAGATGGAGCATGGAGATGGGAGTTTAGTGCCTCATTCAAGATCACAGACTGCAGCAACTGCGGTAAGCTGGGACTTCCAGAAAAACACTGTATTTACTACCGAGGCTTAGAGATACAGAATTAAGTTCAGTTTCCCACTACTGCAAACAACTGTATCCCAAAACTTGAAACCAATTTGAAGACCCATTGGAAAGAGAAAAAAAAAAAGAGAAAAACCACAAACCAAGAAAAGCCTTCACAGTTTCTCCTGTCACTATTCTCCATGGCTGTGTCAGGAAATGGAAGCCATACACCCTTCTCAAGGTTCACTTCTGCTCTAATAAGAAACTAGCCCACAGAAGAAAAGTTAATGTCAGCTGAGGGAAAGCTTAAAGCTGATGGGTGTAATTTAAGGAGTCCCTTTTAACTTAGAAACTGCTTTTGTAGAGTCTGCGTGCTTTGTCAGTGGTCAAAGTCAATGACTTCTTGCTTGTACACTCCTGTTAAGTTCTTACCCTCAGCTGGCTACAATAGTGGAACAGCCAGAATAAACAACACACGCAAGCTGACAAGACCGTCAGGTCTCCTACATAGAAGATTATTACCCCCACACATATTACTGTCAGACCAAAGACATGGCCAGTGCTTAGAAAATTCTGAGGAAGGTTTTTAATTTTTGACCAGAAAACAATGTTAAAGCATGAAACCTACCCTACCAGTTTCGAGGAAAAAAGATGACATTTCTCTTTAGAGCTAGGGGGATGGGACACTCCCTTTCCCTTCCAATATAGCAGGTAATGCAATGACTTGTATATTCTCCAGAAATATGGAAGACCTAAGTTCAAAATTGCTCTGAATCACACCAGGGACTTGAACCATAGGCTTCCACAACCGAGATGGATTTCTAATTCTCCAGTCTGATGCAAGCAGAAGACTCCTTCCTCTCTTTTCACGAAATCTTAAGAATTCTCAGCTTCAGTTTACTAAAAAATGAGCCTTGTTCACCAAGTTTTGAAAGATGGAAAAAATATTTTAGATCTACATCAACTGAAATAAGAAATAAAATCCACAGAATGTTCAGAGAAATAGTCCTTTAATAAACGCAGAACTTGTTGGTGCCATATGCTTCACTATATACTGATTTCTCTATGTGAGGAGCAAGCTGATGGCTCCCTAACCACAGAGGGAAGCAGTGATACTTGTTCCTGCTCTACCACACATTAATTTAATAAGTTAGCACTGGTCACCTATATAAAATGTAATTAAGCATCTGAATGCCATTGTTGCCACCTTTGATTATAACTACAAAAATGAATGTGATGGTGGTGACATGACGCAAATATTATGTCCATTAAATTCCAAAACATGAAAGGCATTCATAATAATAAATGACACTTATGCAGTCTTTCATGTAACAATCCCAAAGTACCTGACAAAATGATACAAAACTACCTATTAGAAGCATCACTTCACCCACCACTGAAACACAGCCCCTGGCAGAAAGAAGGCAACAACCTTTAAACACTGCATAACGTCTTACGACAGAGGACATCAAATAACGTACCCAGTATAAAGCAAAGGGAAATTCCTGACAAGCAAAACACAGGTTTCCAAAGGCAAGTGACCTCTGGCTAGAAATTTGTTCCATTCAACAGTCATCACAAGCCTCTTGCATACCTAAGACACGATCCTTGAAACCAGACACAGCTAAAAAAAGGAATTACATCTACAAGTTTCTAAGAGATCGCATATAAGTTCATGTACTTGCTAGGCCAAAAGATGCTTGTCTGAGTTCCTCACCAACAGGACCTGGAAGCTTCAACTCAGGACCAAGTTCACCACGACAGAAGACCTGCTGGAGAGGGGCTGTCGAACACCCAAGGCCACTGTTGGGCAATGGCTTGGCTACAGTACTGAGGCACACTTGGCAGAGGGGACCTGAACCTCCCTCCCTCAGAACAGGTACTCCTCTCCACAGCTTGCCAAACTGGTGCAAAGGGAGGAGAAAGAAGGACATCTGCTGCAACCACATCTTGTAAAGGGCAGCACACCTCAGGGCACAGAGAACATGCATGGTGTATGGATCCCAACAAAGCTCGCAGGCAAGTCTGGAGCTTTGCTGTTGAGCCTTGTCAAGCTTAGGCAACTCTGGAAGCATCTCACAGAGGAGTGTGGGTGCTTCCAACCGGAGAGGCAGCTGCAGGCAGGCTTTAAAGGTCCCGGGTTTGGAACGAGGCATTTGTTCCTTCATGGAGGCACCCTCAGGGACTGACAGGAGAGGAGTACTGGCAAGGACATAGTTCCAGTATTTAACTTGTTACGGCTGTACAAGTATCAAACACCAGCACTAATAACAGCAGCGTGGCCGCACTCACGCAGCGAAGGCTCAGCTCGGGGGTTACCCTGCTGACGACTATAATCTGCTCCCGTGAAACGCTTTTCCAGACGGGAGGAAGCATCTGTCACCTCCAGCTCCAGGCCCGCCGCAGGTCGCCCCGCCGGCCCCAGCGCCGCTGTCCCGGCCGCGGTCTCCTTCCACGTCCCGCCGCCGCTCCCCCGCTCCCGCTAGCCACCGCCGGGCCGGGGCTGCCCTCGGGGAGGCCAGGCCCCACCTCAGCGCCCTCACCGGCCCGCTAGCCGCGGCACACGGGCCTACGCTCCCTGCCGCCGAGCGCCCGCCCGCCTCAGGCCGCGGCTCCGGGCACTGCCCCGGCCCTGCAGGACGGCGACGGGCGGCCCTGAGCGGCGGCCGCCGCTCCCCGCCGCCCCGGGCCGGCAGGGGAAGGGGCGGAAGCAGCTCTCGCCCCACAACTCCGGCGAAGTTTTCCGGCCCGGGCACTTGTCGGGCCGAGGGCATGAAGGGCGAGCCCGGGACGGGCCTGGGCCCCGCGAGGACGCGGAGCGGCTCGGCGGGCTGAGGAGACGCGCCCTGGGGTCCCGCCGCGCCTGCCCAACTCGCTCAC
>JAVSBS010015116.1:4604-14782 GCA_033124195.1 Coracias cyanogaster | reverse complement strand
TAGAAATATTTAATTGATAGGTTTAGAAGGTAGAAGATGAATATTTATACCACTTAAGTGCTGTCTTTGCTTTTCTTACTATTTTTCTTTAAAAGACAAAGCCAAACAACTGAAATCTATTGTATTCATTGTAGGATATAATGTCCATCACCAACTGTGTGCCTTCCAGCAGGATATTGAGTAGTTTTTAAAAGATCTGTTGTGACTTCTTTTTTTTATCTCTTATTTGTCATGGAGTTCTTGCCTTGCAAAATGTTACAGTAAAATGACCAACCTCACAGGCTCGGCTCTCCATAGACATGAACATGTACAAACCATTTCAGATCTGGACACCTCATCTGTGACAATGGCAGTAACTCTGGAGACAAGTATTAGAACAGAGCAAACATGCTTCATATTTTTTAGATCTTCTCAACATCCAACTTCTTGCAGATCAGAGATTTCCTCAGTCAGATGGATATGTGATGTTTTTGCATGGAATAGCCATAGAATATTTTTATTTTTTCATTCAGTTGTCTTTTAAACTTACTTTCAAAACAAACTCACCCATAGTGGCACAGGGCAAAGATTTTTGTGCAAGAGTTTCTTACTTGTTTGGAACCAGTCGTTACTTTATCACTGTGTTTCGTGAATTTAGAGAGACAAAACAACTGGTTCTATCCTGCCACGCTATTTATATTCCTCCTCTGTATGACCTTTTCAGAATTACAGAGGGTCTTTTGGAACAGGAAAAAAAGCACTGATGAATGTATGTAGGTACAGATTTTTCTCCTTATTTGCCATATATAAATTATTCTGCTTTGTTATTTAGATTTAAAGAAGGCCACCTTGCAGATGATAGGTAAACATGGTGTCTACGCTGATCTTCAGTTTTCCTGTAGGTATTTCCTGAGGATGGACTTCATACTTGTTAAGCTTCCTTCCCCTCTAGCATAGATAAGCTCTATTCTTTATTTTGGTTAATTGATTTCATGTAAGACAATTTTGTCAGTGGTGATATTCATTCAGTGTTTTAATGGCACCTTGTTACAGGTCATGAACGAAGCAGAAAGACTTTGAAATGGATCTGGTCTTCTTCAGGAAGCTGCTATAGACATTAGAGGGGAGATTTGCTGTGGCTCATTGTAAAAAAAACCTTTATGCCAAGGATATTGCATTGCCATGCCAGGCAAGAGGGTGTGAAAATAGTGAGGTCCTTAGCTGCCAGTCACATCAAGGAAATGGAGTTTGTTGTGCAGAAATGTGTTTTGTTGAGCAGATGCCAACCAAGACGAAGCAGTTTCAATTTTAACTGAAAGAACTACTTTATAGCAAACCTTGTCTTTTGTAATTTTATTTAAAATAAATACAAATACATACTAGAGGGTTGTCAGAGACCTGGAGAGGCTAGAAAGTTGGGCAGAGCGGAACCCAGTGAAGTTCAGCAAAGCCAAGTGTTGCACCTGGGGAAGAATAACGCCATGCACCAGTGCAGGTTAGAGGCTAACCTGCTGGAAAGCGGCTTCATAGAGAAGAACCTGGGAGTCCTGTGGACAGCAGGTTAGCCATGAGTCAACAATGTGCTCTTGTGTCCAAGAAGGCCAGTGGTGTCCTGGAATGCATAAAGAGTGTGGCCAGCAGGTCAAGGGAAGTTCTCTTCCCCCTCTACTCTGCCCTGAGGAGGCCACATCAGGAGCACTGTGTCCAGTTCTGGGCTCCCCAGTTCAAGAGAGACAAGGAACTACCAGGGAGAGTCCAACAGAGGGCTGCAAAGATGATTAGGCTACTGGAACATCTCTCTTTTGAGCAAAGGCTGAGAGACCTGGTGCTGTTTAGCCTGGAGAAGACTGAGAGGTGACCATATGAATGTTAATAAATGTGAAAGGTGGATGTGAAGACGATGGGGCCAGTCTCTTTTCAGTGGTGCCCAATTATAGGACAAAGGGCAACAGGCACAAACAGGAAAAGAGGAAGTTATATCTGAATATGAGGAAAAAAATTCTTTACTGGGAGGGTGATGGAGCCCTGGAACAGGCTGCCTAGAGAGGTTGTAGAGTTGTCTTCTCTGGAGACTTTAAAAGCCCACCTGAATGCAATCCTGTGCAACCTGCTCTGGGTGAACCTGTTTTGGCAGTGGGCTTGGACTAAGGGAATCTCTAGAGGTCCCTTCTAACTTCTACAATTCTGTGATAATTGTATTACTGTAATACAAATACTGGGTGAATGTTTTACTTAAACACACCATTTAATTTTTTACTTTTTTTTTTCTGTTACTGTCATAACACCTCTTGTGTAGCCATGTCATTAGATTTATTTTTCTCTTTTTTGATCAACTTAAGGAAAAGTTTTTAACTTGTACAGCATTCTGCCCCAGAATCATATTATCAATGCATCTTCTCTATCATATTTTGTATGTATTTTTAGTTACTGTTCTGTTTGTACAGCTCTCTGCTGCACAATAGCTTTGGTTTGTAATTTGGGCTCTTAGGAATTGCTGAGGATTTAGACACAGCAATACACAAGTGGTTTGTCTTGTCTTGTTTTTTCTTGGTGTGGGTTTTTTTTTGTATCAGTACTCGGTATGGTTCAAGGCCAGTTGTAAACATGTTCCTGTGATACGGCAAGATGAACTATGGCTATAAACAATCCACAGTGCTTCACTCTCCCAGTAGTATCAATTTCCCTTGTTAGAACCAGTTAATTTAGCTGTTCATGTGTGAGTAGTGGTGCGTCTTTGAGGCAGTGATTTAGTAATTTGTAGTGAAAAATAAGGAGAGTAAATTCTGCCACAAAGATCTGCTTCATCTGGCTAGCTCCTGATTGCTGTATCAAGATAAGGAATAAACCAATGACAGAATTTGATCTATGTAGGATTCAGCAACTAAGCAGTATGTTTAGTGTACCTAGACTTACAAGAAGGACCTAATTTAAACTGTTGTTTTGTGCCTCAAGTGAGGCAGCAGTAACTTCAAGCTACCCGTTAATGTGTCACCGTAGTAGTTTTCAATGTGTGTTCTGATCCAAAATTGAACTGGATTAGTGTAAGATGCAAAACAGTGCCATTAATTGGAATGCTTGTCAGTAATTATGTATCTGCCACTAATAAATTCAATGTGAATTTATAGAAATTGGAATGAAAAGTTAAGTACTTCCAACAACATATACCCTCATCTTTGTGAGGGCATACAGTTTTCATTAATGCCACCTCAGGGAAGCAGGAGGTAGATACCATAAGATCGATGAGTCCATTAAAAATAAATAAAACCACCACCACTCTCCAAACCCCTACACCCAAAACCACCTCAAGTAACAAGGGTTCTTAAGGCTGATCTTCTGAACGTAGTGTCCATAATATTAGGCAAGTTCATCTTAGGAACAAGAGACATAGCATTTGCTGTTTTCCTTCTAAGTTTCCATGTTCTCTTCCAGCGGTTTCAATTTTTGACTGCCAGCTTTGGCTTCTTTCTTCTGACCGTATATACCTGTGTTCGGTGCCTGTGAGGGAGGTGAGCAGCTGTGAGAGAGGTGGTTTACAACAGGAGGACAAAACTGTAGTGAGGAAGATTTTGAAAAAAATGATATTGCCAAAGCCCAAACCTGATTCACCTTATTTACTTTCTTAACTTGTGTATTTCCAGAATTCTGGAAAGCTCTCATTTCCTTCATGGTTACCAAATAAAATCCATTGCAATTAAGCAGTCACTGATAACCTGGCTTTACTTTTTAGGTTCTACCTTATTGGTGGAGGGATCCCTATCATAGTTTGTGGAATAACAGCAGCAGCAAACATCCGAAATTATGGCAGCAGACCTAACGCTCCTTAGTAAGTACCATATAACTAGAGCTCTGTCATAAGATTTCATGGGTTTGCTTTTCTAAGTATTCATTGCAATTAATTATGATTCTTCCAGAAAATGTAACACGAACAAGATCATTTCAAAGTACCATTATGAACTGATAAAACATAAGTGATGTGTGAGAAGACATTAATTATGATTCTTTGTTTTTTTCTTTTCCAGTTGCTGGATGACTTGGGAACCTAGCTTAGGAGCATTTTATGGACCAGCTAGCTTTATAATTTTCATAAACTGTATGTATTTTCTCAGCATATTCATACAACTAAAACGTCACCCTGAACGTAAATATGAGCTTAAGGAACCTGTTGAAGAACAGCAGCGTCTGGCCACCAATGAACACGGGGAACTGGCTCATCAAGATTCGTTGTCAGTGTCATTAGTTTCCACATCTGCTTTGGAGAACGAGCACAGTTTTCAAGCCCAGCTGCTGGGAGTGGGCCTTACTTTGCTTTTGTACGTTGCTCTGTGGATCTTTGGAGCTCTATCAGTTTCCCTGTATTATCCCATGGACCTGATCTTCAGCTGTTTTTTTGGGGCAACATGTTTAAGTCTCAGTGCCTTTCTCATGGTGCACCATTGCATTAACAGGGAAGATGTCAGGCATGCTTGGATAACGACTTGCTGCCCTGGAAGGAGTACGTATTCAGTGCAAGTAAATGTTCAACCCTCCAGTTCCAGTGGAACCAATGGAGAAGCTCCTAAGTGCACCAACAGTAGCGCGGAATCTTCATGCACAAATAAAAGTGCATCAAGCCTAAAAAATTCTTCTCAAGGTTGTAAACTAACAAACTTACAAGCTGCAGCAGCTCAGTGCCACCCTACTTCTCTGCCGCTGAACACAGGTCCTCAGCTTGATAACAGTCTTACTGAACATTCAGTGGATAATGATATCAAAATGCATGTAGCTCCCCTAGAGGTACAGTTTCGGTCAAACGGACACCCCAGTCGGCATCATAAGAACAGAAGCAAGGGCCATCGTGCTAGCAGGCTGGCGGTATTGAGGGAATATGCATATGATGTTCCCACCAGTGTGGAAGGAAGTGTGCAGAATGGCTTGCCTAGAAGTCGACAGAGCAACAGTGAAGGGCATTCAAGGAGCCGAAGAGCCTATTTGGCGTACAGAGAACGTCAGTATAACCAGTCCCAACAAGACAGCAGTGATGCTTGCAGTACACTTCCAAAAAGTAGTAGAAATACAGAAAAAACAATAGCTACCAACAACAAAAAAGATATTCTAAGGAAACCAATAACAGTTGAACTTGAAAACCAACAAAAATCTTATGGCTTAAATTTAGCCATTCAGAATGGACCACTTAAAAGCAGTGGACAGGATGGACCCTTGCTTGCTGCAGACAGTACTGGTAATATTCGAACTGGGTTATGGAAACACGAAACGACTGTGTAGCATTATAATTCATTGTGGGATGAATCCATATGAACTGTGATTACACATTCCTTAAAGCTATTAACACTTTTAAAGACTGTTTACAAACTCTAGGTACTTTATGCGGGGAGGGAACAAAGATGATCTGCCAAGCAAAAGATTTGTGTGCATTATCTTTGCTGTTCTTACAAAGATGAACTCGGTATTTTCTGAAAAAAATTTTTTGAAGCATCAGTCTTGAGAGATGCCAAACATAACTTTGTACATTTTTATTTTTTACCCATAACCCTGCAGATGTGTCCACAACACATTTCAAATTTGTATTTAAATGTATAATAAATAGTATTTTCCCTGGCAGGCTAATGTTGCACTTATTTGTTGGGGTTTTTTTAAAAGATTATTGCACTGAATGTCATCTTGATTTTACTGCTTCAGTATCTGAAACTTAGAGTTTCAGTTACTGAAGAAAATATTTGGTGTCTGAAATAGACAATGCAAATAGCTCAATTAATAGCATAAGGCCTAGAATTTTTGAGATTAAGAAGCTATAAAGACTTAACTCCAAAATCATTATCTTGTACTTGCTCCATAATTTTAGTCATATTTTTAGATGGCGCTGGCTTATTTTAATACGCTTGCAGAGTTTGGTCATGTTTTTGGATAATACTGTTTTGCCCTCATGATTACCTGACCGGGATGGGTTTTAAAATTTGTTTTAATCATTTGTAATTGAGAAGATCTATAATCTTCACAGACAATAGGTGCTAATTTGCAAAGATCATCTATACATATCAGTGAAAACTCAATTCAGGTATAATAGTGTGGAAGAATAAGGATGTGGGTGGTTTTATAGATTGTGATGGGATGATCTGTTGACAGTATGATCGGTATGGAAAAGCAGGGTCTTCAGGTTCAGTGTCACTGTACAAGCTGACTCTTGAGAGAGCATTTTGAGTTTCAAGTTCACTTTTATTCACCTGTATGTAGCAATTTGCAGAATAACCTCCAATACAGCATCTGTATTTAAAAAAAGTTTCAGTAGCAGAGCTATATTAATAAGGTTATCAATAAATTGCTGTAGTAGAAATAGCTAAAACATGGGATCTTTTACAATAATGTAAATCTTAAAAAGTACAAGTTGTAGTTAAACTTAATTTTTGTTGCAGTATAGTTACAAAATTAACGTCAGGGTCAAAATATTTTCTGTAAAATGAAATATAGACTATTTGTCAATTATGAGTATAGTTCTCTATACTGGAATTGTTGATACCACAGTGTAAAGAAACTCCTATTTTGTGTCATCCTGCTGCTGTGACAAATTTAAGGCTGTAGTTAGAGTAACGTTTGGGGTTTTACCTGTTTGCAGTACTAATACCTGTTTTGCTAAAACCATGTGTATTAAATAGCAAAAAAAAGCCTCTGTATAATCTAGTACTGATAATACAATTCAACTTCTAGGCAACAAATAGAATTAGATTGTATGTACTGGGCTACTTGGGTACCAAATTCAGACTTTTCACTGTTGGGTATTTTACTTACGTACACCTGTTTGAACACACATCTAACATTCTCAGTACTCAAATACTGTGTTAAATAATTTATCATTTTGAGGACTCATTCAGGTATGTTTCAGTTATTGCTTGCCAGATTTACTGTACCCTCTAACTAATTGGTTTGATAGTCTGAGCTAAGATTGGATGCATTGTACAAACATCTCCAGTAGGACAGTGCTGTTAGGATTTGCGTTCTATTTTTATTCTTGTAAGCAGTTGCCATTTAAGAATTCTTAAAGCAACTTTTTGACAAGTGTATGACTCAGTTGTGATTATTTTACTGGCTTCGGGAGAGATAGATTTTAACTTGCACCTGACCTTACAGCTACCATATGGATAGGCACTCAAAAGGAATTTATGCGTATTACCAAAGAAATATAACCCGATGTACAAATGTATGTAAAATATTTACATTTTAAGCTATTTGACAAGATATTTAAGCATCTTAGGCAACTCATTGCTTTGTAATTGCGAATAAAAAAGCTGTATGTGGGCAGATACTTGGTATAGGGAAGGTTCCTCTTAGTGGCAGAAATACATTCTGGACCTAGAAGCCAAAGCTGGTGACTTGATCCTATTCCATTTCAAATGCTGCAGGTCTATCGCTCTTGATTTAATGAAGTACTGAGTGAAGGCTGAATTGCAGGCAGTAAGTGTAAGGTCATGTGCTAAGAGAAGCACTCCTTTCTCTGAGCTGAATTTATATGTTGCAAAACTAACAGCAATATAATAATATAATTAATACATAGTTTATAGCCTCGTGTATAGCCTCAAACCTATGTATTGTTAGATTATATTTAATCTGGAAGATATACTGTGCTAGATACGTGCTAATACAAATAATTTAAGCCTACTTTGTGTTTTCTTTAAAATTACAGATCTAGAAAAATACAATCTATATATAATATGGAAAAATATCAAAACAGTCCATAGATTATTTCTTATTATCTGAACAAAGTATGATAGGGGAAACATCAGTTATCCTTTAGAATCTGCTGGACCTTTGCTTTTAGCTCTTGACAGCTTTTGCACAGGTTTGGAGTTGAACATCTGTTTTGTATTTCCTGAAGCTTTAAAATTCTATACAAAATACTTACACAATGCTTGATAGCTTGCCTTAAGTTTTAAGAAAGTTTATTTTTTAAATCTCAGTAAGTAGGTGACATATTATTAATAGCCTTGGTGTACTTATAGGGGATTTTAATGTAAAAATATTTCATACGTCATCACACTAATAAACACGCTTACTTCACTTACAGCTATGTACGTAGCTGCATTTGCTTTTAATCTAAACGAAGACATTCTCAGATACAGTCTTGTCAAATACTGAGGAATACGCTCCTGTGTTTGTCATGAAGAATATTAAATGAAAGAATCTATGTAACTAAAAGGTGGAAGGCAAGTTATTACACTCTGAAAAAGTGGAGTTAGGTATAGTATTTTATAAGGAAATTGGAAACAGAAAATCTTCAACCTTTTTCATATGCTCTTTCCTAACACTGTAAAGCAAGCTTATTTTCAGAGTTGTAATTAAACTTCGCATTAAAAAAAATCGAAATCACTCTAGCGGAGAAAACTACCACTCAACTCATTTTTGCCTATTTGTGGAACAATGAGAAAGCCACAGCCATTAAGCAGACATACAGAGGTGAGTAGATAATACAAAGTGAGGTGAGAACAGCCTTTTTTTGAGGTAACTTTGCTTTCTCCCAAAATAAAAAAAAAGGTGGAGACTAGAAACAGCAGTAGCTAGTGCTGATCGCGCTGTGATGAAAGTCAGTGTATTTGTCCATTCATAGTAGTGACAAAAGCAGACTTTGCAATGCTAAATGTTTTGGTGGTAATACCAAGGATAAGGAATTGAGTTGTGAAAAATTGGAAGTGTTAGTAGGAAAAAGGAATTTATTGAAATGAGGCATATATGATAAATCATTAGAATTTTGCAGCCAGACTGACAATTCACAAGTTCAGAGCTGAACCAGGCATTTATAATGGAACAGATGAGGAAAGTATCCCCAGCAGCTGTGACACCCCTGGTGTATAACACAAGTGACAGCAGCGTACATAGGGCAGCAGAAAGGCATCCTGGCAGGGTGCTGTTAACTGTAATCTTGGGGACTGCATTAAAAAACACCTAGAAAATAAAAGTCACTTTTGAAGAAAGTATTTTTCAGGAACAAAATGGTAAGTTTTCAAAAGGAACCCTTTTACTGTTTCCATGAACATCTGCGTAGAAAATCCACACATGCAAACAATCATTGCTCCAATGTATGATTAAGACCTGAAGGTGCAAGTGTTTTCCCTTGAACTGAATGAGGAGCTCCCTGTATTACTCTCTGCTTATAGGTAATATGTGATCAGAACATGCTAATTATTTTAAATTTCATTAGGTTAAGAAATACTTCAGGTGTTGGGAAGAAGAAACAATTACTATTAAGTTCTTTCATTTTTACTTTATTCTATTTTTGACCAGTTTTGTGTTAACACTATGCTGCTTGCTGAAGCTGTTTGTCTCAGGTATTCTATTGCTGCTTTTCACATCACTGAGCAAACTGAAGGATCAGTTCTGTTCGGTGCTTTTTGCTTGAGTTTTTTGGGTACCAGTTACTGGATCTTAGAGATTGATAGCATAGACATCTATGAGAAATACTATTGTCCTTATAGTTCAAGATTAACATATAAAACATGAAGAAAGTTCCTAATTTAAACAAACACCTTGTGAATTTTTAATTATTGTTTTCAAAAGCAGGAGGGCCTGTTGTGTTGTGTGAGCTTGGTTTTAGTTTAGATTAGGTATATATACCTTCCAAGGTTGGTTAAATACGGACATTCAGGGAGGTGGAGGAGGAAATGAAGATGCTGGTAGCTATGACTTACAGATGCAATTTTCTTATATGGAAGACAACTTTTGAAAACTATTGGGTTAGCGATTCATGAGTATGACAAACTTTCATCTCTGTAATACTAGCCCACCAATACTACCTTGCATCTGAAACTCACCTCCATGCACACACGTAGAAAATGGCAGCCCTTGGGTACTGAGGTGAGGAAAGCAGCTGTATGCCTGGTATTCACTAACCTGGCCACTTCTTAAAGCCTTTGCAGTACTGCTGCTGCTGACCAGGCTTCTCTGCGACAGCAGTTGTGGCTCAGCAGGGTATCACAGACCAAATCTCAAGACAAGTCAAAAGACAGCTAAAAGATCAGTGCAGTGATAGGGCTTGCTGACTTTCTCCAAGCATGCTTCACAGCCAGTTGAGTACTTGTCTAATGTGACAAGTTTAAAAAAACCAAACCACCTTCAATCACTGCAGCAATCTGCAATGATGAGGTGTAGAGAAGAGGAGTTAGTCACAAAGTCCAAGTCACATACACCCTGTAGCTGCATGCCTGGAAGCATGAAAC
>JAVSBS010015115.1:14382-52604 GCA_033124195.1 Coracias cyanogaster | reverse complement strand
GCCATACGACAAGGTGTTTTCTCTACATGAGACAAGTTACTTAAAGCCCATAAATTTCTGACACCCTGGGCTGACCAAAAACAACACAGCCACTCTGTTAATACTCAGCCTTCAGGCAACAGATAAAATGGAAGATGGAACACCAGAAAGAAACTGAGGCAGCTGTTCTGGGGCTACCCGAAAAAAATTGATCACATCCCTCTCAGGTACTCATAGAACAAGAATTTCTTAAACCTTTAAGTCAGACAAGTTTTGGTGGAAAGAAGAAATAACTACAGTGCAATCATCTGGTTTTCTCATTTGGATATAGAGCAACTCAGAAAGCACAAATTCACGACACATGAAGACTCAACCTTCTCCTCACAAATGTGGGTGGGAGGAAAGGAGAAAGCACTCATACAGAAGGCACATACACACATGTCTTTCCAGTATCTTTCATGACATACTGGGAGAAGCGAAGGGGAGTTGGGGGGAGGGTAGAAGAAGAAGTGTCCTTAAAGAGCAGAGAACAAATAGATGTGAGATAATCAGATATTCAAGGCAAGAACATCCTCGGTCCTGTGACCTTACAACTTACTGGGAGACACACCAATATGAACTTCGGTGCTCAATGTTCTCTTCAGAAACACCTGGATGGAACAGAGTTGATAGAAAACCTTCTAAGCCTTCCCACCTTGGATCAATTATTAATAGAAGCTGAAAATGGCCACTCGCTGTAGGGGATTTTAAGCTCAGCTACTGAAAGTCTAAAGAAGTCCTCTTAGGCCCAACTTCTCAAGTGAAGGAGACAGACTAGAAAGGTAAGACTAAGAACACCCTGACTGAGACATGTTAGCCCCTCAGGCACTCATTTCACTTATTCTTCTATG
Organism: Coracias cyanogaster; assembly: GCA_033124195.1. Lineage (NCBI taxonomy): Eukaryota > Metazoa > Chordata > Aves > Coraciiformes > Coraciidae > Coracias > Coracias cyanogaster. The sequence continues at coordinate 51,735 of JAVSBS010015115.1, read as the reverse complement.
TGGAAGAGTTATAATAATTCTAGAAAAGCAATCTTCTCTTTATTCTAGTAGAATACCTGGGAATTAATTAAGATACCCTCCTGCACCTCCTCCACACAATGGGGGAGTACTGGCCCCAGCAAAACATAAATTAGATCAGTTAGTAAGGAAATTACAGCCCGTTCCTCTGCTTGGCCTCCGTGGTCCTCTCTCTCCGAGGAGGGGTACGGGGCATGTCCTACTCTTCAGGAGCTCACATTCTCCAAGGCCTGTGCGCAGGGAAGAGCTCTTAAGGCCCCTTCTGGAGAACAGATACACTGAACAGCCTCTCCCAGGCGCTCCATCGCCACGTCCCCGATCCTACGCCCCTCCACCGCCCATGAGAATGCCCTACGCTGAAACACACTGGGCTGAAACACACAAGCTTCACGTCCCTGAGAGGCCGGCGGCAAAGACGGCAGCCCTACAGCGGGCACTCAGCTCCACAGGAGCCCGGGACAGGGGGGAGCCCGGCGGGACGCACGGGGAAAGCCCTTCGGCCGCCATCCTTCCCCGGTACTCACAGTCCAGGTGCTTCTTCTTGGGCCCCATGACCTCGTGGGTCGTGGCCTTGCAGACGGTTTTCGAGACCGCCGAGCCAGTCACGCTGTGCTGCGCCGCCGTGATGCGGTCGGTGAGGCTTTGGCCGGACATGGCGGGCTGCTGGCGGCGCTGGACCCGGGAGCGGCTCCGCTCTCTCCTCAGGGGCCGGGAGGGGAAGACTAGCCGAGGGACGGAGCTGCACGGATTCCTCACCCCGCCGCGCCGCAGGCGGCCCCCGCTCCGCCCTCAGGGACGGACCTGTCACCCGAGCAGGGACCCCGACCCCTCCCCCTCCTCCCGCCCCCCTCCCCCAGCCGCCGTCCCCTCCCCCTGGGCGCCTTCCGCTGGGCCGGGGACCGGAGACACACACTGGGCGCCACAGGAAAATGGCGGCGGCGGCGCTCCTCCCGGGAGCTTTCCGGGCCGCCCGCATCACGTGACCCCCGCCCTCCCGCCCTCCCTTCCCGGAGCCCCGCCCACGTGACACGCCCCGCCCAGCGCCTCGGCGCGAGGAGGCCCGTGGCTTTGGGGCGGGGGGGGGGGGAGACTGTCACGTGCTGCGCGCCCCTGCGCGGGTGTGGCGCGCGCGCTGGGGCCGTTGCGGGGCGACCGTTGGGGCGGGGAGCGGTGACCGGCGGTGGCTCCGTCCCCTCAGCGCCCAGGGAGGGAGCGAGCGGCTGCGGGACAGGCGCAGCCCGCCCGGCCGGGCCCTGGCTGATGGGGAGCCGTGTCCCTTACCCCCGCCGCGGGCAGGCGGAGCGCCGGTGGGCCCCTCTTCGGGATCCGCGGGGGTGTGAAACCGCGTGGAGCGAGCGGGGTGTCTCCGCCCCGAAGAAAGTTAAAGTTTTTGTGTTCCTCGGCTTGGAAAGTTTTGTGGCAACTCCTCCTGGGTCGCCTTCGACAGAGTTTAAAGGAGAAACGCGTTCACAGGCAGCGAGGAGCCTGGAGCTGTGGGGTTGCTGCGATCGTGCCTCTCCTCAGAGTTACCCTTGTTTGAAAGCTTGCCAAAAGTTTCTCGAAGGTACATCGCGACAAGCATACAAAAAAACAGTGTTTTTCAGGTCTTTCATGAGCAGCATCCCAGTGTTTTTGCTACTCAGCTAATGCTTATCATGGCTCTCGGACTTGGTCGGTGGCTCTGACCTTGGCTTATGGGGATTTTGTGTAAAGTTACTTAAGTGTTTCTGTTGGTAAAAGTTAGCTTAGTTCCTTAGCGTGCCTTCTGCAAGCGTGGTACCAGTGTGACCCAGACAGTGTGGGCAACGAGGAACCGCCACTGGAGTTGTTACCTTCTCCTGTGCATTGCCAAAGGGCAGTTACAACCTTCCAGCTCTCTGCTGCTTTCATTACTTGTTACAACAGGGCTCTTCTCCTCCTTCCCGAGCGCACAGCAGCAAAAACCACAGGATTCCAGCAGACAAATGTTCTTCCTCTCCCAAAAGTGCCTCCTGAGGAGCTGTCTTGGAACTGTCCGTCATCCATGAAGCCACTGAAATATTTATTAGATAACTTAAACAGAAGCAGTATACAAATGATACTCAGCAGCTCTGTCTGCTTGACAGGATATAGAAGTAGGATTATCTGTTTATAATGCGTAAGGAAAATCAGTGTCAGAGGAAGGACATCTGGCAAAAGCTGATCCCAAATAATGCCATTGCTGTGTGTGGAAGGAGCGCTTGCACATGTAGAACTTGCTTCCTCCATAATGCTGGGCTCTTTGAAGATACTGTCATGTTTGTATTTATTTGCTCCTTCTGAACTGCTTCTGGAGTCCCAAATATCCATGCTAGGGAAATAAATCACTGATGTATAGAGCAGCGGACTCTGAGATCAGACAGCTTTAGCACAAAGCTTTGCACCGTGAACACACTAAGACTGAAACAGGCTATTCATGCAGCAACACATATTGCTGGGAACGCATCACCTTTTTTGTGTTATTTCCAAATTGTACTGTAAATCAGAGACATAAACAATTTTGACACTGCTCGTGTTTCTTATGCTAACTTCAGTTAGGACCAGGATTTGAACACCCCACTATTTTGCTATTTGGAGAAGTTCCATGGAATTGGCCTAAGAAATTTAGGCTCCATCAGTTCTCTGATTATGCTGTCACTTTCTCCAGAAACACTGAAAGTATCCAAACAGAGGAAGGTTGTGACTCTAGGAGTTACTGAGACCAGATTTGGACAAAATATCTAATTCCTAAGGGGACAAAAAGTGACCTTGGTCTTAGAGGTCCAAAACTAAATTTAGGTTTTTTACAGCTCTTCATATGCACAGAAACATCACAATTTTACCCCACAGTTCAAAATTCTGCTTGTTATTTTTGTTCATAAGCAGAAATGGGAGATAGAAGTGATGGGAAAACACATTTTTGTAACTGCTGCTTTTTAATTGCTTGGGAGCCACTTGATAGCATTACAGTGAGAAGCCTGTAGCACTGTGATAGATAATATCTGAGCACCACCCCAAGATTTGGAAATTGAAATCAAAATATTATCTCTTTTCCTTTCCAACCTGAAGAAAACAAGTTTGATTAGTTTATAACTCATTTGTTTTTGTTTGTGTGCTTGGGTGTGCTTGAGAATGAGAGGAGAAAGGAGTACGTATCTGAAGAGAAATGAATGCAAAGATAGGAGTCTTGTATTTAGCAAAGTGGCAAATCTAAACAATGCTCTTTTCTCTTGTGAAAGTTCTCCCAGAGTCTGGACCCAGCTCCTGCGAAAATGTTCTACTCTGAATTCACAAGCTCCCAAAAAATGTCAGTGTTTTGCTACCATCCAGCTATCCTGGAAGGACAGACAAGCTGACAGGGCTGTTCTCCCCATGTGTATTGTATGCTGCTGAAAACCTTGCCTCAGCCCGACCTCTGTAATTTATTATGTAGATCACTTTCTTGCAACAGTGTCATTTTTACTCTGTGAGGTGCCTGCCACACAGTCTGACTGGATGCTTTGGTGTTCACAGTGCTGCTGGCATCTGTGCCCTTCCTTCATGCTTCAAACGATTGCAGACGATTAGGAAAGCTGTGGGTTGGGGGGCACTACAAACCAGATGTAGCTTCATGTTTAAAACAGGTGGTTTTGCTGAATTTCAGGCAAATTAGAAATCAGAAAACACAAATGCAGGGTATGCATGGAACAGCACAAAACTGGTGAGGCACCAACCTGAGCATGTGCTAATCAGCTGTGGCAGGATCATTACCAAGGATTTGAGAATGTATCTGGAAACAGCAACGAAAACCACAGCAACCATAATCTGGGAAATGAGGGGGACTGATGAAGAAAAGTTGCAGAGAGGCAAAAAATTTGAAATAGGGCTGGGCTGATGGAACAGAGACGGAACTGCTGAAGGGAATGGTAAGAGAGACAGTGATGGGACCAGGAGGCAATGGGGAAGAAAACCAGAAGAAAAGAAGCCACCTGAATAAGGTTGAGAAACCCTCTTTCAGCATTCTATAAATAATCTGGAAACATGTTATAATCCAGATGTTTCCCATGACCCATTTCAAGGATCACCATTGTTTCATTTGCTGTTAAGGGTGGTTGTATTTTCCCCAGCTTTGAAGGAAAGGTGAATTTGATGTCAGCCCCAGGAATTTAGCATTTGTTTGAGTTAGAGACATAAGATATAGACTGTAGGAAGCAGAAACCACCAGCTCTTGGGCTTCCCGAATGTAGCTACCTGTGACATATGCCCATATCCATGGCCTCTTAGGACTCTGTGGGTCATTTCTGCAGTGGCGTGGCTAGAACCAGCCACTCACTGACTATACAGCAATCTAAATGTATTGATGTACTTCTGAGTACCCAAATTTTGCCCAGCCTAGGAGAATTCTGTCCATTTAACAATTTAGCAATTCCCGAGCCATTTTCCAAAGAGCTTGACAAAGATTTACCCAATGTTTCTTTTCTATGAAAGCCATTTAGAGCCATGCTCCAGCTTGACTATCATATGACTTCAACATAATTTGCATCACCATAGCAACTTCATGAAATAATTTTTGGACAATAATTAATTTGGTTTTGCAACACCTCTAAGAAGATAAACATAGAGAAATCTGGACATACAAAAGTTATGGTCACAGTAACACTTGGCATAGCGAGATAGAGCAACCCAGGCGCATGGTTCTTGTTCCATGTTCATGCTGCCAACACGAGCAGGCAGCCAGCAGAGGTGTGTGAAGAGGCCACAACGCATGCAGAGAGAGGAGGTGGCATGACCAGTGAGGACTGCTGGAGTATCGCAAAACAGCCACAACCCACAACAGAGTTGGGATACTTTTTGCACTATTCCAGATGTACTTGTTTACACCTCCAACGTTCCTCTTGCCCGCACATAACCCACCAGATTTTACTTTTGCTTCTCTTGTTTCCAGTTTGTATGAATTTGTGTTTCTGATCCTTCCAACTTTAGGCACTCAGCTCCTTCCTTTCCTAATGTCCTGGTTTGAGTGAGAACCAAACTAATTCTGTTCAGTGATTTTACTTTTCATTATTCCATGCTCTGTTCACTCCTGATTCAAATACATCATCTTCATCCATCTAAATACCCACCTTGAGCCTACCCAGAACGTTCCTGCTGAAATCACCTATCACTCTGCATTCCTCTCACAGCACCTGCTTTTCTTCTAGCTCCTCGCTGTTCTCACATCTAGTCCAAATCTTAACCTTGCAGACAAAGCCAGCCTCCTCAAGTACATGTTCAATCAGACATCTCTTTTTTAATTCTCTTCCCTCGTTCTGGAAATGGTGACAGCTTTGATGTTTCTTTTGTTCCTTGCACATTTTTTATGCCTCTCTATATCCAACATCCTTCCTCATATGCAGTATTCTGAGCTCTGCAGCTTGTATCACCTTTTCATGCAGCTCCAGTTAACGAGTAGTCGATGTCCCTTGCTGTTCTGTTCCCCAAAAGGAGGGTGAGTTTGTTGAGGAAGGAAGCGTCTGCCTGAGAGCTAATGCAATTTTGACAAGAGAAAAGCAGGTAGGGAGGGAGAAGTTTGAATCAGAACCCTCTCACAGGAGAGGAGCAAGCAGAACTCATTTTACTGTGTTCACTTAGGAGAAGGATACATGGGTAGGAGCTTTCCATGCCACACGAGATCTCAGTAGAGGTGGAAAACAAATGCGATGCTTCTGAGTTCTGTTGTGTGTTACAAGACCTTTCTTTCCTTGCCCTGACATGAAACTTGCACGTTGCAACATCGATCCTGTCATTAATGCTATAAGCAAATGCCTTCAAAACCAGGGTTGCTACCTGAGTGACAGATGCATGTAACAAATGTCGAGTATGAGATAGAAAGGAAACAAGCTCCCCTACATTTTGTTCACACTTTCCAGTGGAGGTGTGAAACACTGACACCTCTGAAGAGCGAGAGATGTGCTGTCCCCTGTGTCTGCCCATCAGTGAGCATTCCTCATGCACCCCTGCTGCTCTTTCCTCAGGACTTTTTGTTACACATCCTCCCTAAGCAGCGGGCTCTCTCGCAGTAACTCACTCAGATGCTCCAAAGGAAGAACAAACCTTGCAACACAGCCTTACCAGCAGAAGAAGTGCACCAAGATACTTCTCCAAAATTTCTGGAGACCATCTTTCATACAGGAAAAAGAAGTGGCTGGTCCCAGCTAGTGACAATGTTTCCATCCCTTCCCCCTAGCTTCATCTCAAAAACCTGAGGCCTTGCTGCCAGATACTTCTTCCCATCATTCTAGGCTGGCAGTGTGCATGAGACTTGGCAAGAGATGGAATTTGATAAGAATCCTTCTCTGGGCACTTCTCAGAGGGCACTGTCACTCATTTCACTCCCCTGCCAGCTCACAAGCACCAAGCCAGCCAGGCGAGTGCAGGAGAAACTGCATTCCTTTCAGGCTCCTGTAACTCAGAAGCAGCTCCTATCATTTTCTTCAGCTACCTTTGAGCCAAAAGCAAGCACAACACACTTCAGCCCCGAAGGAATATTTTTAAGGAAAGTTATAAGCAAACGAAAATGCAGGGTGTGCATGGAACAGCCACTTCAGCACACTGCCAGGCTATAATTGGTACTTATGCTCACACTCTTGCACACACATACGTGCAGCAGAGCTTAATAGATTCCCTCATTAATGTTGAGGCTCATGTGCTCATGCTCTGTGTCTGGGAAAGCTTTACACCCACATGAATTTTGATGTGGAGCTGAAACAAAAATGTTGATGCTGGCAATGCCAACTGTAGAGAGTAAATAGCTGGGTCCAGTCCTGCCAATGCTGACTTGAATGGGGCTTCTCACCCAGAAGAAAACCTATGTGTGAAAAGTGTTCTCACAACTGAGTCTGTGCAGCAAAAGTAAATCCTGGTTCCTTCCTCAGATGAATAAATCCATTTATGCCAATGAGTTGGTTTCAAGCCTTGTATGGGTAGGTCCCACTCCCTGGTCCTTCTGTGAGATCTGAATCTTGCCCGCTGGAGTGAGTCAGGCTATCAGTGTTTGGCTCTGCGCTTCAGGGGTCAGTGACTGCATTTACACGTGGGCAGACTTCATGCTGATTAAATCAAACTGCTGCACTGAAAAGGACATTAACTAAATGCCTCCCAACGTTCTGATGGTGTACAAGCTATTCTGAATCTTAAAATCGATAGAGGATTTGTTCTAATTCATTCCAATCCACACAAGTGCATAAATGAAAGTGCTTTCCTGTCAGTGAAGTGGAGGAAATGCATAAAAAGAAAAATGAACTGGATATATAAAATTGCTTTGTTTTTCAGGATCTAGAAGCAAAGAATTACAAGTAATACCAGAGTGACTGTTCTTACCTTCCCTGTCATCCTGTGTATTCCTAGTTTTATTTCTCAGAGCTCAAAAAGCAACACTTTTCTAAGTAGCAGTGGTGCAGGCTTGTCTTGATAACATGCTTCGGCCACGACTCCTGTCTAGAAGTGATCAGCTTATATGTTCTGCTTGTTTCCTCCACTGAGGCCAGGGACAGATGCAGGCCAGATGTGAACAGCAGGGACGCAGCACTCCTTTCACAGCCTTATGTCAGGCACCCAGCTTTCTCCCAGCCTCAGGGAGATCCCACAGCGGAGGACCAAATGCAGCAGAACACATACAGTTCTGCCTCAGGTAATGCCTTCACTCCAACTCCCCACTGCTTGCAGATGGGGTTGAGGTGCCAGAGAGAGGATGAGGTGATGCGCTGGGAACAAGTGAATTGCCAGCGCTACAGCAGTGGAGTGGCACAGGGGCTACAATAAGGCTAAAAATTCACTGGGGAGCCTCCTGGTAAATCCGTATCAGTTTAAAGCTACAAGTGAATCTGGCAACAAACTTCTGTGACTTCAGATGAGAAGACACCTACTGCGTTGGAAGTTGTGTGATGTGGCAACTGGCGGCAGGCCAAGAAATTAACTTTCCATGGATCATAAAATCACCAGAATTTTCACTGGTCATTTTAATCCAAATGCAAAAGCAAAGAATGGTGGAGGATCTGTACCTCATTTCTAATGCATCCACCTCTCCAGTTCTTCTTTTTGGACCATTTCTTCTGCGTGCTTTCGCTAAACAATTAAGCCCTCCCTTCCCTTTTCATACAGTGTCCCTTTTCATTGGAAAGCCAGACGTGTTGGCAGTGCTTGCTACTGGAGGAATAAAGAAGGAATAATGATCCAGAAGAAAGGATTATAGTCTCTCAAATTGCACTGGGATATTCTCAAGTCAAACACTAACCCTGCATGTGTTGGTATTCACTTTTAACATTCTCCAAGAGCCTGTTCATTGCTAGAGACTTTGTGCATTGCAACAGCAGATGAAACCTAGGAAGAACTACAAAAGCAAGATGCTGATGAACATTCTGTGTACCTGCGTTTTTCAGCCTTCACAACCTAAAAAACAGCGAAAGATAAAGAGCAAAAATGAATATCAGATGCATAAAACTGATTCAGATTACATAACCCACTTGGAGGAAACAGGAGAAGATAAGTAGTTTGTGCAACGGCTTGTTGACCTGAAAGATCAGATGCCTAAAAGAATATTTAATAAGAACAGCTATGAAGAAAACAGTAGTGTAGGCAGGTAAAACCACAGATCAAATACTTCGCAGTCCATATTTCATCACACGCAGTATGCTTTCAGATGCCAAATTCTGCTCCTGTTGAATCTATGGCAAAATGCCCACTGACTTCAAACAGAATAGGTTTTGTCCCTGTAAGCTAAGAGTATGGCCAGCCATACCAATGCAGTATAGAAATAAATTGTGTAGGTGAGGAGGAGGGAGTTGGTATTGCAAACTGAGTGTCTGCTGGATCTGATCACATTTATTTTCAGATAAACAAAACCCTTTTACTCTTGGGACATTATATCAATCAATTTTTTTAGGTCCAAAAAATCTTAACATCCGTTGCTTTAATGCTAATAAACATTATTTAGTAAATATTTTTTTAAAAAAAATTAAACAAAGTTTTCAGAAACATTAGAAACATTCTTTTCAAAACAAAACTTTTTTTGGTATTGTAATAAGTTTTGTTCAGTAAAGGTTTTTAAACCTTGGTATTGCTATTCTCGTTCTTGTACCTTCTCCTCTGTTCCATGACATTCTGTTTACTACAGTCTATCCACATCTATATTCTTAAACTTCATCCTGAAAGTGGATTTGATAAATCTTTGCAATTGTTTAACTCATGCTTAGAGACTAAGCATGCATCCGAGCATGGGTCTCTGCATGAATGTGAAAATAAAGAGCAGAAGACAAACTACTGAACTTTTTGAGAAATTAACTAATTTTACATCAAAACAAGTAAAATGGCCAGCAGTGTATCTGTAGTATTTTAAAATCAGATAAAAATAGATTGCTGTATTCTTTAATTAGCATAGCTGACAGTTAGCCAAATCGGCTTCGGACACAGCAGGAGACGTACAGTTTGTCCTGATTTTGTGGGGAATGAAAAAATGTAATACTTGGCACATGAACTAACTATGCTAACCGAAAATGTTATTAAAACATTCAACTACATCAAACATGGTGGTTTACCAGGGATTAGTCCACATATTTTAACAGAACAGAAGAGCACAGTTTTAAAGTTGTGGACTACTGAAAGAAACAAAATCTAGAGAAAGTCATTATCAGTGACATGAACATTTTGAGGAAAACTACTTACATAGTGAAATCAGTAAACTCCTTTTGCCAAACCCTGGCATTCCTACTGACAGAGAGCAACAACACCTCTACGAACAGTTTGCTTTATTTGGGAATACAGTTTTTTATCACAAATGAAATTCCAAGGTGTTTCAACTTGAGCGAATATTTTCAAATGTTAAGATGTTAAAAGGGACACTACTGTTTAATTTCTATGTGCCCAGTTGCATAAGATGGGTTTTGATGAGGTTAGACATAGAATATTAATATGGGAGAAACTGTTCATTAAACAGGAGCAAACATCAACTGAGTAAACAGCTTATTAGTACTTATAACACCTAGCCTAGATGTAGTCCCTGCCTGTGCATGATGGAACTGCAGTGTCTTACTAAGCAGATACTTTCCTGTGCAAATTTAAGGGCAGAATTCTGTCATTCTCAAACACACATTATTTATCAAAGATACTCTTAAGAGTCATGGAAAACTTACAAAAAGTCCAATAAGAAAACCTCTAATGAAATCAGATAGGGGCTTCAAACCAGTCCTGTTACAAAAATGTAAAACTGATTCTTCCTGAAGCAGTGAGGACTGAATCCAGAGAAACTCCTTGAGGAGGGGCATTGCTAGCCTCCCTGCAAAGTTTTAGTGTTTTAAATTGCCATTTGAATTCCTGCCAGTAAGATTATGAATGATATTCAATAAATTAGTGCACGTGACAGCTGCTTTCACCATCCACTTCTCTGTAGACAGCCCAGCTCACTCTGGGAGCAACACTGGCCCCTGTACTAGAGCAAATATACAGCTACCCACTGCTATTTGGTAGCTATACAGCTACCAAATTTACAGGTACTGGCCTTTTCTGTCTTTTTTTGGTTTGTTTTTCAAGAACTTAATTATGAAGATAGCTTCATTCCCAGATGTGACATTTCACAGCTTTAGATGTAAGAGTTTACCTGGAGAACTTTTCCGAATTGCATCACAGAACATATCTTTTGGTGTCTCTCTAATCCTGATAAATTTGTTTCCTAGAAAGGACAGCTCCTCGTTTCATAGGACTGACTTTCCCCTGCACAGATACTTTGCCTGGTAAAAAACTATCCTTTAGAAATCATAGTAGAACATGAGCACTCTTAGGCAGTAATTCCCAAATTTGGTTTTCTGACCCTTCCTGAGGTTGTAGCAGTCCTGAGGGAGATTGTGATGGTAGCCAAAATTAAATTGTTGAGATCGATAGTTCTGGGACTGTGAGCCAGACTGAAGGGGAATGTGCAATCAGAAGAGGAGTTACTCAAAAGCCAACTGAGACACATCTTACTCTTCTACCAGCTTCTGTCTTTCAAGACTTTGATGGTTATACACATCAGACTATCTCTAAGATATATCTGATAGTCACAGTGGGTGAAGATTATTCTAGCCCATCCATTTTACAGACCATAAACACCAAGACAGGTGGCCCAAAGACAAGGAAGGCCTCAAAGACTAGAGAGTGAGGCAGAAATCTTGCCTTTCCTCAAGTTAGAACCACTGATTCACTTTGCAGCACACTCCATAGGTCTGTGGCCTCTTTAAGTGAGGGACATTTGCTGGGCATCCTTCTTCAAAGATCCTCAGATCTCTTTTCTACCCTAACCCCATATCCCGTAGGTGGGAAGAGGTAGGATGGCTTGGTCACCCGACAAACTCTCTGTCAATTCTCTCTGATATGTACTCCCAAGGAAAGCGGAATAGATCCAGGTTCTTTGGTAAATAAAGGAACGTGTGGGATCATTTGTCCCCTTAGAGACTCGCTAAATACCTCATGGGTAGATGGAACATAGCTGAAAACAAAGACCTAATTCCAGTGCTCTTGCAAAAACTTCTGGCCAGCACTCTCTTAAAAAAACAGACTGGAGGAATGTAAACATGTGTTTGGCTAGTGAAGGAGTTGTTATATAAATGTTAATTATGAAGAGGATTTCCCATGAGCGCAGGGCTTTTGACACAACTTTGATCCCACACAAGACACAAGTCTCAGGAGTCACATGCTTTGCCTTAGAACTGTGCTGACACTTCTCTGGGCACAAGAAGCTGCAAGGGCATTTGCTGTGGCACCGGAACAGGAGAAGCTTTCTTTGATGATTGAAACTGAGCTTCATGCTGAAGCAACCCTCTCTTTAATTAAAAAGTTCTATTGATCAGAACATAGAATCATAAAAATTATAGAATCATAGAATGGTTTGGGTTGGAATGAACCTTAAAGATTATCTAGTTCCAATCCCCCTGCTATGCGCAGGGACACCTTCCACTAGATTAGGTTGCTCGAAGAGCCACCCAGCCTGGCCTTGAACACTGTCAGGGAGTGGGCATACACAACTTCTCTGGGCACTCTCTTCCAGTGTCTCACTGCTTTAATAGCATATCTAATCTAAATCTTCACTCTTCCAGTTTAAAGCCATTACCCTTCATTGTATCACTACAAGCCCCTGCAAAAAGTCCCTCCCCAGCTTTCTTGTAGCCTCCCCCTTTACATACTGGAAGGCTGCTGTAAGGTCTCCCTGGAGCCTTCTCTTCTCTGGGCTGAACCACCTCAATTCTCTCAGCCTGTGTTCATAGAAGAGCTGTTCTAACCCTCTGATCATTTTTGTGGCCCCTGTCTGGACTTGCTCCAACAGTCTATAGCCTTCTTATGTTAGAGACCCCAGAACTGAACACAGTACTCTAGTGACATTCTGGTGGGGTATCACCAGAGTGGAGAAGAGGGGCAGAATCACCTCCCTTTACATGCTGGCCATGCTTCTTTTGATGCAGCCCAGGATATGGTTGGCATTCTGGGCTGAAAACCTGCGTTGCCAGCTCATACTCTGTTTTTCATCCACCAGCACCCCCAAGTCCTTCTCTGCAGAGCTGCTCTCAATCCACTCATCGCTGTATTTGTGCTTGGGATTCCCCCGACCCAGGTGCAGGATCTTGGTCTTACTGAACTTCATGAGGTTCGCACAGGCCCACCTCTTAAGCCTGTCAAGTTCCCTCTGGATGGCATCCCTTCCCTCCAGTGTGCTGACTGTACCACTCAGCTTGCTGTTGTCGGCAAACTTGCTGAGGGTTCACTCGATCCCACTGTCCATGGAGCCAACAAAGATGTTAAACAGCGCCAGTCCCAATACAAACCGCTGAGGTACACCACTCGTCACTGGTCTCTCTTCAGAGAGCAAGCTGTTGACAGCAACTCTTTCAGTGGGTTCATTCAGCCAGTTCCTCATCCACTAAGGAGCCCATCTGCCAAATGTCTCTCCAATTTAGAGACAAGGATGTCCTATGGGACAGTATGTAATGCTTTACGCAAGTCCAGGTAGATGACATCAGTTGCTTTTCCCTTATACACCAACGCTGTAACCCTGTAACATGTAAGTATCTATCTGTGATCTTTGGGTGGCCCATGAATGACAAAATACAGGACAATATTTTCTACTGAACCTCTCAAACTCTCTCTTGTTCCCCTTAGCCTAGCTGAAACCAGCCTTAAAATCCACATATCTCATCTGCTTAACCAGCTATTACCTTCTCCCCAGGTTTAAATGCATTCCTTTGGTCTCCCCTCACATCCTGCATCTTCCCAGAGGTTTTTATTTTTCTTTGCAAGGCCAGTACAATTCAGGCTACACCTACAGAGCTCACTATAGCAGCCTACTGAGCAAGTAGGTGTAGTAATGAGATGGATTGCTGAGCTAGAATTCCTCCCGTGTGTACTGCAGCCCAGCTAGGTCATTCATTGTATGGAGTAAATGCATCCTGAGGTCTTCTCTGTCTCCTTCCTAATGTTTCTTCCATCTTGTCCTTGCTTCCTATGCCCTTCTCACCCTTACCTCTTCCCCCTTACTTTCCTCCCAAAACTGTTTGCCCCTCAGTCTTCTTGTTCCCCTAATCTTGATCTACACTTTGCTTTTCCCTTAATGAACAGCAAAAAAAATAGCAAATAAAAAAGAATTAAATAAAAGCTGTACATTTGGCATAGCATGGGCTGTGGGGTCATTACATTTTTGCTGTTAACAGGTGTGAGATTCTTCTCTTTGCTTTCAGCATTTAGAGCTGTTAGGATCTAACTTTCATGCTCTTTTCTTCCACAGCCAGGAGGGATTCAAGTTAAAGTGAACTTTCCAAAGGGATTCTCACATGGGTAACGTGACTCCACGCTCCCACAAAGATCATGAGAACCGGGGACAACTTTAGGCTTTCTTTGCTGTGAACAGTGCCAGTTAGTGAAGGGAATGACTCACCATGTCCAAAGTGAAGCCTGTCCTCAGACCATCGGGTGAAGGCACCAGAGGACTAGTTTAATAATCAGCCTGTTGGCATTGCTGGTGGCTTAAGCAGACACTGTGACACTCTTCTTCTCCTCCCACTACAGCCATCCCTTCCTCACGCACTGCCCTTCTTCATGCAGCATTTGTGCTGCTTGGGTGATGAATCCAACCAGGAAACTCATCTGACCAAAAAATGTCGCTGGTCCTTTTTTTGCAGCATTGCTTTTTCAGCTGGATAAGAGTTCCCTGATCCAATTTGTGATGTGTCTCCAAAGTGTGTCAGCACAGAGCAAAGGCGATGAGAGGTGGGAGCGTGCAGGCAGGAGTGGGAGCTGGGGGATATGAAAATTGTGCAAGTGATCTTTGGCAGTCCAGTGACTGAATATTGAACCATGCTTTGGGACTGAAACCTTCTCTCTGCCTTGCCTCTTAAATGCTTATTGCATGTGATGCTCTATAAATAATGTCTTTTGAAACTATTGCAAGACTATTTTAAAAGGCAAATACTGAATTTCCACTGTGATTTATCTTCCAGCCCTCCTCTCTTCCCAGTCTGCTGTGGCTGATCATCTCATTTATGTATTTAACAAATGTGAAACAGAATACTCCACTGCTTTTCTCCCCATTCTGAAATAAAATGGTGAAAATTCAGCCTTTCAAAATGACTAAGCAAGGCAACAGGAGTTCTGCTCAGGAAAAAAGACTGAGATCTTCATTTGAGGGTTTCAAATGGCAAAAAAGAGCTGAAGCATTTAAAACCCAGGATTCTTAAGCAACATTTTAACTGAAGATGTGTTTTATGTATCAGAATTTCTGGATCAGGATTTATGTCCTGGCATTGGAGACAGTTTGTAGGCACAAGGTAAATGTACGCTTTGACTTAGTTAAGATAATAATGTTGAAAATAGCATTTTTATTCCAAGCAATAAAATGTGAATTACAGTTCTGAAGATGACAGAATTTGAAGCATATTTATTTGCAGTAAAAATCTGCCTCTGGAGGAGAAGATAATGATTTGTGGATAATATTGATTCTGAAATAAAGAAACTCAGTGGTGTCAGAGGGCCAGCTTTTCCAAGAAGATGATGCTGTGAGTGCCATCAGTACTCCAGAGCAGGTGATAAATTATCCATCCTTGATCTATGGCTTCAAGCCACACTACCTTTTCTTCTAATGATGTAATAACAAGGTCCAACAGGGAGTCAAAGCCTTGGCTGTATTTAATATTGGCTCACAAGCTTTTGTCACAGGCGAGCATGATTTCCTGGTGTCTTTGACACTCAGGAAAGGGAGATGACTGACAGACCTGTAAATCTCAAAGTCCTGTTTTAGACAGAGTGAAGGAGGGAAAATCATGACAACGTAGCATTTACATGGTCAAAGTACTACAGTTGTAATAACAGCCCTAATACCCTTGTAAAGCTAAGGAGTAAACACCATTATCTCCATACAGAAGCTTGCCAAAGGCGATATGCCCTGGAATTTATCTTAGGTAAGACTGAACTCTTCAGTTCCTCTCCAGAAACTAATAAGCAGTTGCAAAGCAAGGCTGTAGCAGAAGTAAGAATAGATCCTGGGACGTGCTGGGTTTCAAGCACAAGCCACCTCACAACCATTGAAATTTCCTGTACAAGAGGTAGCTGGAAGCTATATTAAAAGCTGGGGTTTGTTGTGGTTTTGCTGCAGAGTGGACCAGTTGTCTGGAATTTGGCTCCTGCAAATTGTCCTTCATTTGGCGTGTCCCTGAAAAGAAGTAATCCTTGTTTCCACTTCTGATGATAAACCACAAGCTAAAACAAGCAGTTTTTTTTTTCCTCTGATGCCAACCACCTATTATTATACAATTTGTTATCAGATCAAAGCAAACATGACCTTAGCCCTCAGACAGTGCATCATAGTGCCATACCCTTCACACGGAAAGGAGGAGGAAGGGGGAGGAGAACACATATCCCACTTTCCTTTCCAGATGTGACTGCAGGTATTTTAAAACATAATTATGGAACCAGATAAGCTCTTTGGCTTGATTGGATGTCTCACCTCCTAAGTCTATTTCTAGGTGCTGTAAATATTGCTGCTCATGTAGCATGAAAGTAACTGAGCCACAGCCTTGATGGCTAATGACTCAAAAATGTGAGGACAGATAGAAGCCGTGCCTATTCCTGAAGTCACTTGCTCAGCAAATCAGTACAAATCTATACAGCCTTTATACCTCAGCAATAGTCCTCACTGCACAGAGGTGATTTCACATGTGAGGGATCATGTTGTGACAGGTGTCCTTCTCTCAACTTGCCCCTTTCTGTGCATTACGAGAAGCAGACAGACCAGAGCCCAAACTTGCCACCTGTGGGAAGCTTTTGCCAAGAACAGAGGATACTTCGCCAAGCTGTCAGCTCTGCTGTTGACATTTATAATTCTTTGAATTTTACATTAAACCCTAGCTCCTGGAATTGAGTGGTTATGCAAGAAATTAAACTTTTGTTTATTTCTTTGGAAGGTTTTCAGTGTCCAGAACTCCAAAGAAAGGACTTGCGAATTCAGGGCTCAGATGTTAGAAGGAAGGCGAACCCCTTTCCACAATTGCTACCTATAGGAGATGTTGAGATTTTAAAGCAAATTTCATGGTAATGGAATTGAGTCATGATGTTTTAAGATCTGGGCTGCTGATAGTGCCTCTTTTAATGTCCTTTGCATAGTCCCATAGACTCATTCACACATGGTTGTAGACCAAGCGTACAGTTTGTGCTGTGTAATAGCATTACAGCAGGTTTCCTGATACCTGCTTATACCTCAAAAGTCATGTCAAGTAGGCACTGCTTGCCCCTCCACAACTTTCCCTTCTGAGCAAAGGAAGAGCTTTAGACCAGTGTGGACCACCAGTACTTCCCACTGGTGGTGGCTATTCCCCATGTTCCTCCATACAATATTTGCATCAGCATGAAGAGAGAGCTCAGTATACAGTGCTGCTGTTCTTAAAATGGCTCTTTTTGCAAGGCTCCAGCTCAGCATCACTTGAGCTCTGAAGTTATCCCTTTTTCACATGCTGCTCACACTTTTCATTACAACATTTCAAGCAATTACAGAATGCTTTACAGGCATTAACTAATTTATCCTTCACTCAGAGGTGTGCAAATGTGGTTTATTATCCTTCTTTTACTGATGGGGAAAGCAAGACATGGAGATTAAAGGTGATATTCTCTCCTTTGTTTCCATTCTTGGAAAAGAGCCAAATTTATTAAATTCTGGCTGAAGGCGGGAGATGAAAGTCAGGATGTGGGGCATGTCTGGGGCAAAATCCTACCAGTCCTTGGACCCTGTTAAAAGCAGCTCTGCCACAGCCTGTGGAGGCCAGGTGTCTGTGAGGTCCTAGGGATGACAAAAGGAGGTAAGAGGGAGTTCTGTGATGGTATAAATTTTCCATCAGTCTGAGTTGAAGGTTGCAGTTTGTCACTGCAGAGACAGGAGGCAGCCAGTGAGGGACACAGAGTTTACAAGGAGCACTGTTTACAGGGGCATCGAGATGGCTGTAAGCAGTGACAGGGCTTCTGGCAAAGGTCACTGAATTAAAGTGGACCTTGAGAGGAGTAGCTGCTGGTAAAGGAGCAGGGAACAAACACTGTGAACAGCAGGATGGTGGAAGGTTTGCTGTGACACTAGTGAGCCCTCCCTGCTCTTGCTGCAGCTGAAGTGTTCCTGGCTCACGAAGGGGAAGGCCAATCCATTAGGAAAGAGAAAATTACAGTGATTAAATCAAGCAGAATTTGGAATGCATTTGCAAATGCTGTAACTCCCAGTGAACAATCTAAGTACAGGGGGACAAAACAGGGCCTCTAACTTAATAAGAAGACTATATCCTAGTGACTGAATGTCATAGTGATAGATAGGTATCTTCTCCCCACCCTTAGGACAAGGCATTCCTTGTGGGAGCTTCTCCCCAAGAGAATTAAGATGAAGCAACTCCTAGACTTAAAAATCATCCAAGTGAGCCTCCAAAACAGCTGGTACCTGGAAAAAAATCTGTGGTCCTGCACTTAAATTTATGCCACAAACTGGTCTTTCTCCATCCAGCTGTCTGTCTCAGTAATGACTCCGGTTTCCGGAAAAGGAGGTGATGCCTCTATCCATCATCCATTTAAGACTCAGTTCATCTACCACTGTCATTCCAGAGGAGCAAAGGGAAACATGTGGTTCTTCTGAACTCTGTAATTCTGTAATTTTGTTTGGGGTTTAGAAAACAAGGTGATACATGTTTTCTAAATGTCATGGATAAGACAGATAGATGTTCCTTCTTTAACCTATCATTTTCTTTTAAAGTCTCCCCATCTGTTTATTGTCTTTTCTTGTTTCTTGTATTCATTGTGGACTTCAGAGCTAAGGCCTGCTGGTGTATGCATCACTGACAGCCCCGTGGCCAGGATCACTAACTTCTTAGCACTACCAAAACTGTACAAGTAACAGTGCCGAGCTCTGTTAAAAACACATGCAAAGAGAATCCAGTCATCATTTCATGTATCTCAGTGCCTTCATCATTAGCCAAGATGTTATCTCCTAAGAGTTCTTCTTGTCTTTGTGTTTTCTTGTTCACTGATCTTAGCTAGCTTGGTATCCAGTCTCCTGGTTTATATTCTGATCTAATCCCTCTGATCACTATGAACATAAAATGGCAAATTCCCGATCAAGCAGTGAAATTTTTTATGACAAGGGTGATGAGACACTAGAACAGGCTACTCAGAGAACTTGTGGATGCCCCACTCCTGGAAGTGTTCAAGGTCAGGTTGGATGGGACTTTGAGCAACCTCATCTAGTGAAAGATGTCACTGCCTATGGCAGAGGGTGGACTAGAGGTTCTTTAAAGGCCACTTCCAACCCAAAGCATTTTATGTTTTTATGGTTCCTTGACACAAATATGTTCATAGAACAGCTCAAGGTGTTTCTTGACTTACGTCTTTTTTGCAAGGTGACCAGCTATGATCTGTCTTCACATCCCTTACACATGCATGTGTAACCTCTTTTTCTGAGCCAGATTTACCAGCACATTCTTGCTACCTTGTGCTGTTTCTATGACACCAGGCATCCCAGTAGATCATGTGCCGCTGCTGTGCATCACCGGAACAGGGAACCAATATGCACTGGGGCACCCGAGCAGCTGAGAGAAAGAGAACTTACTTTCCTAGGTTTGCTTTCTTATATTATTTATACATGCAGTGCTCCATATGAAATAGCTACATATTGTAATGGGCCAGTCTTGTGCCGTTTAAACAGCTGTTTAAACAAAAGCCCCCCAGCCTAAACCCACTTTTTTCTTGCTTTTACATTTGAAATCCACCTTCAGTCACTGTTGGAAACCTATTCCTTTCACAGTGACTGCTAATGACTGATGAGGTGCCCAAGCTGAGCTATTCCCTGGGTAATACAACCCCAACACTGCTACTGGTCTTCTTAACATAAGATATTGGTGAGTGCAGTTCAATAGCCTGCCTTGATATCTCCCAGACATGTTTTTTAACAGATGCTAATCATGAGCTACCAAAAAACCCATAGGTACAGGAAAGGCAGATTATGTTCTGCAAGTCGTACACTGGGATCTAGCCAAGCACAAAAGAAACTAAACAAAAGGCATGGCCAGGCCTTTGAAAGTAAAACTGTGTGAAATATTTGCTTGTTAAAAATACTCCAATCCCCCCCTGCTTTTTTTTTTTTTTTTTTTTTTTGTGTCAATCTTTCTGCTAAATCATTTGCCTCTATGGCCTTTTTTCTCCCACTTTGTGACACAAAATGCACACTCTGGATGGCTGCCAAAATGGTGAGGTAGCTTCTCTTTGGTCACTTAAAGAGGACATCTGGGCATTATTGGTTAGATTTTGTCACACAATGAGAGGAATATAAGAGTTTTCTGCTTCCCTGATGGTACAGCCTCTTGCAATACTTCATGCAAACCATGTTTTCGTTGCTTTTCTCAGAAGGGGCTGTGTTATGAGCTCACCAGAAAAGTAAAGCCAAGCTGGTTATCTCACACAGCTTGCAACATTGTTAAGAAGCTGGTTCCCTTGTGGCTAAGATTTTCTGAAGACACTGATGATTTGAATACACTAACATCTTTAATATCTGAGTGGCCTCCTTGAAATACCTCAGAAAGCCTGTTTTGGGGGAAAAACTGTGCTCCTCAGCTGTGAAATTGAGCCCTTTTCAGTTGTCACAGTGTAAATGGGTAGTACCAAAAATCATGAGCACTTTTGAGAATCTTGGCAAAGCTAATCTTTGACCTTGTAGTTATTATGTTTTTTTTTTAAAGACCCTGCAAGCTTGTCTCTATTATTAAAATCCACCAGCATTAATCCTGAGCCCTCCTCAGACCTGTCTTATTTAGATATGAATTCAAGAAAGCAAATAAGAGCCATTTTAATATAGAACATGGGAGTACTTCAGCAAAATTATCAATGCTGGCTTTAGCTTATTTTTTTGAGGTAGATGAGTAGTATCTTCCCTGTGCCATCAACTTCCTAGCTCCTCAGTAAAATGCTATAGAGAATTAGATTCTTCTCTGTTGCCAATTTGAACAGGAAACATTTAGTGCAGGTGAATAATACCTATTTCCCATAGGCAAATTTGCTTATTTGATGCCTCTGACTTCTTGTTAAGGGAAGGGGTCATTCATTTTGCTTAAAGCTTTCCCTGGGAGCTGTTTAAATTAACAAGATGCTAAGTGCTTCAAGGAGGAGGGTCTTTAATTTCCTCAGCTGGTGCAGCTGGAAAATCCACATTTGTTTATTCTGTGCTCAGAAATTACTGGGACAGAGACATGTATTCGGTATGTAAAATACATTGTTAGTTTCTCAGCATGTATCATCATGCTCAGTCAAAGTTAAGAAGGTTGATGAAATGTTTAAAGTGAATTTCCATAGAGCATTTTTTTAGAATTGTAAGGGGTAAACCACAAAGCCAAGAGCATGTTTGTGTAGGGTATCTAATCAGTTGTTTTCATCCTCTGTAATGCATAGAGGCTATTATTGAGATGTTCTTGCACCACTTGGAGAAGATTATGCTCTTTATAAACACTCTTTTACAAATTTGAAATTTGCTTGTAAGATTGTATTGCTGGAGTAATGAGCAGTGGAGCTGATGCCACTCTAAGTTTGCTTTAATTTATGATTGAAGCCAGGCTGGCTGTAGTTAATCCTGGGGTTGAGAGCTTTAGAGGAGGCACACCTGTTGGTCCAAAATCACTGGACCTCAAGCGGTTTGAATACATCAGGTAAAACTAAGTTATCTGAACACCATGAAATTACACCCAAATGGAGCAGTGGATATGTTCACAAGGACTTTCTGCAAATAAACAAATAAAAATGTCACCACCTTCACACGGAAAGGCTTGAAAGGAACATGCCAAGATCAAGTATCAACTGTACCTGCTGGACCTGGACCTAAAACAATCTGATCCACTTCATTTGCTACTTAATAAACAAGAAGCTTGATTTGATAAAAATGCTCTTAGGCCTTTCTAGCTCTGTGGTAGACAGAAGATCACTCACCAAGCGGCTTCACAGGAGTAGACTGTACTGGTGGAGCATGGTGACTGACTGACTTTTTCTAAGCGGTGGGTTTGGCATCTGCTGAACAGATCATAGACTCATAGAATGGTGTGAGTTGGAAGGGACATTTAAAGGTCATCTAGTCCAACCCTCCTGCAGTGCGCAGGGATATCTTCAACTACAACAGGTTGCTCAGAGCCCCACCTGGAATGCTTCCAGGGATGGACATCTACAACCCTTCCGGGCAACCTGGGCCAGTGTTTCACCGCCCTCATTGTAAAAAATGTCTTCCTTATATCTAGTCTAAATCTCCCCTCTTTTAGTTTAAAACCATCGTCCCTTGTTCTGTCACAACAAGCCCTGCTAAAAACTCTGTCCCCATGTTTCTTGTAAGCCTCCTTTAAGCACTGAAAGGCTGCAATAAGGTCACCCTGGAGCCTTCTCTTCTCCAGGCTGAACAACTCCAACTCTCTCAGCCTGGCCTCGCAGCAGAGGGCTTCCGGCTCTCAGGGCATTTTTGTGGCTCTCCTCTGGCCCCACTCCAACAGGTCCCTGTCTTTCCTGTGCTGAGGACTCCAGTCCTGCAGGAGGGATCTCGCCAGAGCAGAGTACAGACATGAGGACCAGTGCTACAAGCCAAACACATAGTGTGAAAAAACCATGGGAGGCAAAACATCTTTTATTTCCATCCTGCGTTTAGAGGCAGAAGCTGCCATCTTCAGTGGACTTGTCACTAGAGTGGATGAGAATGACGTGGGGCAAGTCTCTGACCCCATTTCTGCTACTGTAAAGTTGAAGTAATTCTGACTAGGGATGCTTTTCCATGGGTGAGCACTTTCAGGCATTCAACTGTTTATTTAGTCCTTTCAGTAGAATCATTGATGTCAATAGCAGCCAAGCATGGCCCCAGTTGGCCAGTTATTCGATAAAGAGGACAAGATTGCAGTTTCAGGGGAATTTGACACACACAGCACCACTGATCTTCTCGTAGCGGTGCAATGTAGAAAGATAAACTGGCCTGGTTTTGACAGTATAAGAATCAGGCATCTGAGCAAAAATGGTTTCACATTTGTATTTTTAGAGGCATCACAGTCCATTTGTTTGGGAATTTGCTTGATTGTTGTTTATCTTTTACAAATTTGGAAATCAGCTTTTTCCTTTTTTTCAGCATAGAATTTTTCAGCAGTTTCAGCTACATAAATATAAGGAATGGGATCTTAAACAGATACAGTTCTCTTCAGGGTATGTGACAGAATTAATGGGTAGCAACAACAGAAATAAATGACAATTCTATGCTTTAAAAAGTGGACAAAATACTTTGTCCTGTTAAGACTCATTTTTTTGTTACTTTATGTAAGAGTTTTGCAAGTTCTCCAACCTCTTTTCTAGGATAACTGTAAACCAGACAGACACAAACTCTTTTTATACCTTCTGCAGTCATTGTAAAGAAACAAAGAATGACATAAGCCTTACAAATATCCAGGTGACCTAGATTATCACCTCAGAAACCTAGGATCAAAAATTTGGCCAGCAAATTTGAAAATTGTGGTAATGTGTAACTACAAATAACCCAGCCACACTATGGAGTGAGAGCACTCCATATTTTTTAACATTATAACTGGATTTGTACAACCAGTCGGTGTATGCCTCAGCAAAACTGGATGACAAGAATCCACCAGCTCAAAAGGAGGATTGCATTACACACTAAAGGAAAAAACCTGTTCAAGTAAACCGTTTCATTTGTATCTCACAGCAACCTGGATTCCTTCAAAATCTCCTCAAGGGAGTGTGGCATCATGAAGCTTTTCATCAGGGGCCCCAGACTGGGCTCTGCTTCAAACTTCTTCAGAAGAACAGAACAAACATCCTCCTTCCACTGCGCCGGATGTTTTCTGAAGGTGGAACAAGGTATCCACTGTAACTCAAAGGGAGGAAGTATCACATAACACCAGGAGTAAATGTGGAGTTACCAATTTTCACAGGCTTTTTTATTATTTTTACTTTTTTAAACCAGGAAGCTTTTCCACATCCCTGTTAGAGCTATGGAGTTCCTCTGCTTTGGATGTACTGACAGGGTCTCAAACACAGTCATTATGTGCCAGGCATCTTAGCAGGGAGAGTGGCTGGTAGAACATTTCACTTTCATAACAGCCCTATGACAAGTACAGAAATGGCGTACATGGAAAAATATTTATCAGGAAGCATTTGATGTATTTTTAGGTTCTCCTTTAAAGCAATTTAGTAGCTGGAAAGCAAGGGAGAGGAGAGCAAGTTCTCTGCATGCTGCCAGCAACTTCTCCGGAGGCTTCAGCTTTGGAGCCTGGTGCTGACCAGCTACACCTAAACTCTTGGGTGTTGTCAGTGATTCAGATCAGAGTTGAAGCACCTTTCTTATGGCACTATGCAAGCAGTGGTTCCTGCTGTTTTTTTTCCCCTTAACTCAATGTCCTGTTGCTAGGCAATACAGCAAAAGTTGTTTCTATGAACTTCTGCCTACTTTTGATCACTCCCCAGAATTAAACACGTTTGTGTTCCCCTTGGAGAGATCTCCAGGATGATGGAACAAATCATGGAAAGGGTTTTTTTTTCTCTAGCAAACTGCTTAAGTTTCAAGAAGGAGTCTCTGTAACATTTGGTCACTTTAAAATAGCTCACATTCCTCTGGACTTTTCTGCCCTCACTTTAATGGTTTTGCATGTTTTCCCTGCATATGCAAAAATACTTAAATGGAGATGTTGTTTTAAGCATTCTGGAAAATTAATTTTTTCATTCATGCCCAAGAGAGGAAAGGGCTTGATCAGCTCAAGGGATTAGTAAAAAGGGATTTGAAGTTTTTCACCTCCTAGGGACTCACTTCTAGACTGCAGCTAGTAATGCTTTCACAACTGGCCAGCAGCACACTGAAAAACGTTTCACACTTGCAGTCCCACTTCCCTACATGGGGATGTCTCATGCTGCCTGGCATTTTCTGTGAGTTTGTGGGCATTTCCAAACTAATCGACTAAAAAATGAATGTCAGGGAGATGACTTTACCTGTAGTGGGCATGTCTCAAGGACAGAACAAAGTAATTCTATGGTCCCTTGTGATTGATTCATTATATTGACGATGAAAATGGTTTTCTCTTTTACACAGTCAGGCTGTCCATCTGATAAACTCATGTTTACAGAACAGTGTGTCTTTTTGGACATTATTAAAAAAGAACTCCGTAAACATCAGCAACAGAAGCTTTGACATCTTTTCCATCACACATGTTCCAGTCTTTTTCTGGAGGGGCAACCTTTCAGAGAGAGAAGATCATTTCATTAATACAATGGTTGAATCCTGGCTTCTCTCTTGAGATGCTAGTGTGCCCTCAAACAATGATAATGGTACCTATCTGCTAGGTATGAGACAGTTCTCTTTGTAGAAGCTGAAGAAGATAATTCTATTTTTTTAAGTAAGTGCCTACTTAGCACTGTGAATTACATTCCCAGAAGTAAGCACTTACCTCATAAGCTATGATGAGTATTGTAACTTGAAAGTGTCTTTCTAGACCTAGACTATAACCCAGAGACACTGAAGTTGATATTTTTTTTTTCCCTTGACTTCAGTGGATGTTAGATGAGAACAAAATTGTGAAGTGCACCACTTTGACTTTGGAAGAATTACTTTTGGAATCTGGAGCTGTAGATAGGCGAAAGAAAAGGTGGGTGGAAGAATAATCAATAACTGAGATTATTAGCTGTTGGTTAAAAGCTTGAGTCATTTTTTCAGATGATGATGATCAAGGTTCCTACAGGTGCACAAGACACAGGCTGCAGCAACAAAATGAAGCTACAAAAAAATTAGAAGTGATGTCCTGAACGAAAATAGAGCAGTTTCCCAAGCAGTCCCAACATTAGCTTGAAGTGCTGTGTGGAACTGGTATGAAAAGGAGAGAACAGACCAAGAAGCACTGATAAAGAACAGACTCTTGGCTCAGACTGCTTCAGAAGATAATCACAAGCTTTCTGGAAGCCAATTTAAGTGCCATGCCAGAGCACAGTCTAATTTCTCTGTTAAGCCCTGTGCCAGGAAATAAACTATTTCATTCAAGAGGTTATTGCATTAAGCAGAAATGACTAAGGCTGAGATTTTGAGATCCAGTTCAATGCTGAATGTCACCTCTCTTGACAAGTAGACAAATAAGAAAGACATTCAAAAAGTGAGCTTTTAATTCAGTTATATTTTTAGCTGGGCCTCCTGCTTACCTTAGATATCTTGTTTCTTATCAGAATGAGTAAAAACTTCATAGAGCATAAGGTGGAGGAAAGCTGCACTGCTATGGTGCATGACTTTATTTACTGAGTAGGATCAGATGAGTGAGAAACTGGTGATGCTGGATGGGAAATAGGATTCCTTTCTCTGCACAGAGCAATGCCCAAGTGTGGTAGTAAGCAGAATCTATTCAAAAATATAAAATACCAAATGTATTCACAAATACTTTAATGAGTTTGTTTTACTCTGGCTTCTGCAATCAGAATTATTTGCAAATAGTTGGATGACAACCAGGTTTGGTTTTGTTTTGCTTTTTTTTTCAGAAGAATGCCATTTCATTGTTCTGCTTTAAAAATTTCCGTCAGTCAATTAGGGAGCTGAAACAATGTCTTGGACAAAAATGACATGTTCGCTGCAAAGCAAACAAAAAACAAACACAAGCCCAGTGGTTTTTTCCATTAAAATAGCTGTCTTTCTCCAGCTGGCTATCCCAGTATAAATCCTAATGGAAGCAAGACATGGTGGTTTCTACCTCTGTAAACTCAAGGAAAAATGCAGCTGTGGGCAGCAAAGCTGGCCCAGGTACCTCCATGTGAAGAATAGATCCCTTTTGCATTGAAGACAAAGCCTTAAGCAATCAGCCACACGATGAGAGTAATGGATAGTAAAGCATGCAAACAAATGATTCACAATAAGCCATAGGCTAAGAATTATTAATTGATTTACTCACTGGATTCTGACATGCACCACATTTTGAAAGACTTCCTAACCAAAAAAGGTATCCCATTTGTTGCGCATTTTACCCAGAACTTTAGTGTGCCTAGAAAGAACTGCATTGCTCCGAATTCTGATTTTTTTTAAAAATGGAAACTGAATTGAAAAACCATCCTTTGAATGAAACATGAGGCCTTGACCACTTGACATTATGACTATGGCACTTTTCACAGAAGTAGGGTGTTAACCTCTGAGACATGGCTACGTTCCAACTCAGATGTTTTTCTTTCTTCCTGAATTTTCTCTGTAGTTTCACTTGAATGACGTATTCCTCACTTCCCTTCCTTTGTGTAATCGTGGTGGCACAGAATGGGAAAGGCTGCAGTGTTTCCCACCACAGAGACTGCCTGCTACTGAAATGCAACTAGAGAGGGGCATCTGGACAAAGAGAACCACATTCATATTCTTCAGTGCGTTTAAGAGAAGCTGCATATCTAAGAGGGAGACTTTGCCCCCAGTTTAGTAAGCTCACTGGTATGTCCTTGGATAACAGCAGTGCAGAAATGGGCAGTGGTGTTATCCTGAGGACTGTCAGTTGTCTGTTCTTCATCCAGAAAATGAGGGTTCTTTTTGTCAAGCCTAGAAGTGAGAGAGGACCACAATTAGCTGATGAGCTGTTAAACTCCAAAAAAAAAAAAAAAGGGAAATTCTATAGCATAATAAAGGACAAAAGCTCCAGAGAAATACACAACTTATACATGGTCCATCTCTATGATGCATAAACCCTCAAAGAATTAAAAAGGAGCCCACTGTGTTGCCTACTTCTCTCTTTTACATTAAACCTTCTGCTTATGCCTGAGCATGAAAATGTTTAACACCTTTTCTCTACCATGATATTATCAGTCAGTGATGCCTTTTGCAAGCAAAGACATACTTCTCACTTATTCCCACAGTACTGTTCTAAGGTGAAAGACTAATTCTCTTTTTTATAGACAGAAATCTGAGACACGAGCAAGTTAAAGGTCTTTCCAAAAGGTCTCTGAAAGGTCTGGTCTGGCATTTTTCTACTGCACCACAACCTCCCTCCTAATACAACTACAGATCTGGGCCTGAAATAAGCTTGGCTGATATTTTGGCAGACCAACTTAGAAGTAAAGATGAAGAAACACGCGGGGTAATTTTCAGAGCCTAAGAAGCCATTCAGTAAAACCAGGGCAAAGTCAGCCTTGATGTTGCTAATATTTCATAGAAAATCCACCTCATCCAAAGATCTTATTTTTATAACCTTTCAGGATTTCTTTGTATACTATAAAGAGAGACGCAGCCATAATTCCTTGAGGGTAAGTTCTGAATCTGCTTCAAAGACGTACTGGGGCAATACCACAGGATTTAAGTGCTTCAAACTTCTGAACAACCCAGATTTGACATTTGAGGCTTAGGCCCATCTCTGCTCTGAAGGTTAGAAAGCTATTCCCATTCCACCGGTGTGATTTTAATTTTAAAAGCAGTTCCCCTGGCAGGCTGCTCTGCCCTCAGCCGATTACGTAAAGTAAACTATTGACATATGCAGACCAGTTGAGGCCATTTTCTCCATTAAATTCAAACCTTGTTTTAAAAGTGCAGTTTTAACATGTTGTTCTTTCTGAAATATTCCACAATATGTGCTTTCACATTTGGTTATATAACATTACATTCTTCTACAATAATAAAGCCAAGTGTATTTTGGAATTGTTCACAGACTGAAGCAGTTTAGCGAATGGGACACATCCAGATGTGAAAACGTTCTGTGGCTTGGCTAGACATGTTACTAAACCTTTGAGTCAGACATCCAAATGATGCTCAGGATGAATTTAGATTTCCTTTCTGAAAGGGACCTAGCACTTTCCTAGTATGCACAGGGGGAGCCAGGGGGTTCCTATTTCTGATGCTAGGCTTCTGCAGTTCAACATCATATACCATAAATTTAACTGAATGTTAATTCAGTAAGATGTTAAAACTGCTCATGAGCTTCACTTAGGTTCTTATATAGTCTGATAACGGTCTTGATCCAGGAGAATACATCATTAAATAATAATGCTGTATTGAATCCAATGTCTTCAAGCTTCAGACAAGGGGCAGAGATGACTGGTAATACTGTGGAAAGAAAATTCTGCTTGGCAGTTTTTCATGTATGGGCAAATTGTTACGACTTCCAAATTCATAGGTGGGTACTAAAAACATAAGCAACAAGGGAATCTGCTATTCTAACAGAATAAATAAACATAGCCTCTTCCCTATGAGGGCTTTTTCATGACCCTATGGAACAGAAGGCAACTCAGGCCAAAGCTGTGGTCTGCATCTCCAAACAGACATTTGAGAGTACTTACATAGCTCTGCCAAGGGTGTGACATCATCGACATCAGTCTTGGCACAAAGGATCTCTTGCCCAGATACTATCCATTGTGTCCTTCTGCATTGTCACGTGTTGCTATCTCCGCTGTAGCTACATGACCTGCACATTTGATTGCTCTAGTATAATACTTCACCCTGTCCCTGTGCTCTCATCTGCACAAACTAGCCTCATGACCTTACAGGATAGATCCCACAGGATTTACATATGTGTCAGTCCTGTCTTGTCTCCACACAAGGAGAAATTCAATGGAGTTCAGGAATTTTATTACATCTTCCGTGTGCTGCTCACTGCTCAGGTCCTTCATCATATCAGCTACCTGACACTTGATGTATCTACAGCCTGGGGAAGTTAGAGATCTAAAAGGTCTCCAGTAGGATAAAACTGTTTCAATTGGCTTATTCCAATCTCAGATTCTGGTCTGGATCAGTCAGGACCTGTCCCATTAACTCAACAGCATTTCCGCTACTATGAAACAATGGGTCTGTGTCAACAGCGCGCTGGTCTGGCTTTACATCACCTTGAAATCAAAGCAGTCATCATGTCATCAGCCTGTAGAAACACAGTGGTGAGTTCACTGACAATAGTTACTTTAAATCTGGGCTGACTGCCTTTGAGTTTGCTATTTTATGTTGTTTGTTGTTCTGCTTCCTGGTTATTATTGATATCCCATCATTATCCAAATACTTTCTAACCACAGGAATTAGTGCAGCTACAAATTTTATTTATTTATTTATTTTTAATTTCTCCCCTTTGCTTGTAGCTTAGGAATCTTTATTTGTAAAGGCCTAAAGTCACAAAGTGTTTTCATCCTTTCCGTGCATGTAGGCACAATACAGTGATTTACCATGCAACCAAAGACTCTGGATTTATTATCCCACAGCATTTATTGCTTTATTTATCCACACAATCCTTATTTACCCATTCAAAGGATTCATCCTGGCACAACTCAGTTTATTGCAGTGGTGAGATTCTAATTCAAATGTTGAGCTTTTGCTTTCTTTATCAAAGTTACTATTTTAAAACCACGCTTATCTCCAAATTCCCTTCATTCGCAGCTGTGAGATATCTGGGTGGGAGATAGGAGACAACGTAAAAGTGCATGCCAGGTCTGCTTTATTTGCAGATGTGCCGTGTACACAGAATGGCCACCTGTCCTTGCCAGCAGGAAAAGAAACATGTATTGTCTGCACTCTGCTTTGCAATGGCAAAGCTTCCTTTTCAAGAAAAATCTCTGGACATTTCATGCACTTATATGGTGTTTTGTAGCCCTAGTACTTTAGAGCCAAAGGAAATGTACAAGTCCAAGAGAGTTTGCTGGATCCACAGACAGTATTCTTGGAACTGGGCTTAACTGTAATCATCAGGGAAATCACTTGGTTGCTTTCCTTGTGCTAGTATAGCCAATGTGCAATGCAGCGCGAGCCTTCATCTGGAGCAGGAGCTTCTCCATTTGTTCTGAAAGCAACAATTTCATATATGATAAATTGACAAGCAGCACATACGCAAAAAAAAAATACAGTCTTTTCTTCTCTTTGCACTTTATCTCTGGGAAGCCTCACACTCATGTGTATATTAATCTACCAGGTCTATTCTGGAGACTTCTAGATCTGGCTCAAGGGTTGAGAGTCATTTCACCCAACATCAGGCATCTACAGCATAAATGAATACAGCTAAACTAGGCATTGAATTGCCATTTGTAGTCAGTGGAGAGAAACAGGCATGAACCCCAAGGTTAGCGACCTTTTTATTCAGAACTGGTCTGTGTTAGATATTTAGGATGAAAAGGATTTCACCCTAAAATTCACTTAATAGATCTCCACTGTTTATAAAGGGAGCTTGGTGATTGGCTCAGATGTAGACGTATATGTTATAGTGATGTCTGAGCCTTGTCCCTTCTGTCCAAAGGAAACTCTCATCCAGATTTGACATCTCCTGTGGATGTGATACTCTATCGAAGGGAGACTTTTCAGCCTTTGTTACCAAAACCTGTTTGTCACTTTCTCAGTGGCCATGTACTGTACCATCGTCTTGCTTGTCAGTCAGACCCATACGCTGGGTATAAATTTTGACTTTTTTCACCTCTTCTGAATTTGTTTAAATACAGCCTGTCTCAATTCTTTAGGTTCCTCTAGGATAAAGCCTTTTCAGTGCTTCTCACAGGCAAAAAATCATTGCAAACTTTAGGTTCCTTCTCATGAGCAAGCTGCAGAAATTGTCTAGAATCAAACTACTTAAGAGTATGAAACTCATGGATAACTTTACTCAAGAATATGGGTAGTTCTAGCTATGCAGTTACATTTACAATCCATATATTTACATGCACAGCCACATCTACACTATTTTACTGGTTTCCCCTTCTGTGTTCATCAAACCTCAGCTGTATCTCTTCACCTTCACTGAGGTCCGCAGCTTTTCCTTCCTACCTCTTCCTATCATCCACATTGAGAGAGCGGCTCCTGCTTCTGCCTCTCATTTCTCATGTTTTCAGAAAAAAACTGTTCCCATTAAATATCAGCCCTGTTCATTGTTCTCCTTCAGATTCCTCCTCATTGCTCTCCTTGGCCCAGATGCCTAGAAAATACTTGGCAATACATCCTGTCTTGCTGACTAATGTAGTTGCATCGTTTCCTCACTCTCCATATAGGTCTATTGTCTTTTGTCTTGGATTTAGACTGTAAAGCTATTTGCCCATCTATATACAATGCTGAGCTCAACTGCTCCTGGGCCACCATAGTACAACGAGTAAATAATAACAGTCAGAGAAACAAATTTTGAAAAATGAAGGGTAAGTAAGTTTTCCCAACAACTTTCCTGTGGAGATTTCCGCTGTCCTCTTTCATAAACACTAGCACTGTGCTCCCTTTGTTATAAGTTCTTCATTCTTCTGGTTTTGATTCTTTCATGCTTCTAGTTGAAAAACTTCAGCTAGGTCCTGAAGCCAACAAGCTGTTGCAAGCATGTGCTTTTTTGGAATAAGTCTTTTGTTTGTGTCTGTAAATTACTGACACAAATTTTAGGAAAAAAGATCACTACCTTTTAGGATATGCCTTAAGGGAGGCAGGAGACTTCCAAGGGAGGCAGGAAACTTCCAGGTTGCAGCAGGTTTCTACCTGTGCAGACAGAAAGGGTTACACTTCAGTTGGGTATTGGTGAGACAAGGTTTCTTGGTAATCTTTTTTATTAGACCAGCTGTTATAGCTTGAAAAAATAGACAATTTTTCAAAATATAAGCCTTTCCTATGTCCCAAATATGTCCAAATTATAACATGTATAAAATATTCTAACATATCTTATGCCATAGAAACAAGAAATAGATAAAAAACAGCCAAGCCATGAGCTACCACTACATTTGGTCTAGAAAGAACACAGTCAATTCTACATCCATTAAGGCTTATTTTACCAAAGGATGCTATTCTACTTAAGTAGATGTAGTTTTTGAAAGAAGTACTTAAACACCTCCTAAGGAATTACTTAGAATGGAAAGAAAACCTCCACTGATTTTCTGGAGTTGCTAACAAGTGCCATCCTGGCCTGGAACCCATACAGAACAGCTACAGCCGTGATTACAGTCTTATCAGGTAAATACACTACTTTGGAAAAGTCCTTCAAGACCTGCTACCCTACCCTCAAGCAACCCTCATGTTTAAAAGTAGGGTGTCATTTACAGAGCTGCAGTTTCTTCTGGTCGTCTTTTGTGTGTGGTGTCTCATTTCTGTTTTATCTCCAGTGAAATCTAGGGGAGGAGATAATGGGTGGAAGAATTAAACTACTACACAACAGTAATGAATAATGCAAATACTTGTGAGAGGCGAGAACTATGTATTCACCAAACATGTTTTTCCCAAATGTATGAAAACTGAGCACTGTCAGAAGGCAATGAGGGTTGATCAGGGACCTAGCTCAGGTGCCTACCACCATTAAACATCTATCTGTGCCTGCTCTAGGATAAAAGCATCTGTCGATGCAGCCTGGGCTGAACAGAGCTGCACAGAAATGGATATAGATGGCTGTAGGGGTTTCATCAGAAATAGAAAACCTTACAAGCTCCATCCCAGTGCAGTCAGCCAGCATTCCCTCTGAACTCTGCCAAGGCTTTTGTAGGCACCTCAACAACTTTGCCTTCTCTTGTGTGCCCTGTTCCTCCCAATAACTGTTCTCTGCTCTCTGCTAAATATGGCTTAAGTGTCAGGAAATACTGTTGATCTGGCATGATGCCTGAAAGCTTTTGCAGATGGGCAAAAATATTTTATTCTGATAAAGAAAGGGTTCCAGATTCAAGAATCTCAATTCTTAAGAAAAAGGGGGGAGAACTCCCAGAGGAATGGAAATAACCCTCCTTTTCTCAAGGACAAAAGATATGCTTAATAGTTTTTCTAACTCCCTTTCATGCTCAGCAGCAGCAACTCCCCTTTATTTTGTCTGTGGAGGAGGATCTCCTCTTCAGCTTGGTGCTTTCTCATCCATGCAAGTAACTTTTAGGAGAAGCAGTGAACTTACTGTTCATTCAGTGTTGTTACTAATGTGGTGACATTTGATTAGTCATGTTAGTCATTTGATTGCAGTGATTGCTGCTGCCTCAAATCTGTTGATCCTGACATTCTGGTAACATCTGCACACGACTTTCTCTATTACAGTTCCAGGCACTGTCCCTTTCCTTCTCTTCACCAGTGTCTTGATCTGAGACTGCATCTATGCAGCACTGTGAAATTAGTCACCTTTATGTAACACAGCACTGTTCCAAAAAGCCAATCTTTTTCATTTTATACTTGAAAATTTCAGACTTTATTTAATAGGATCCACTCAACAGGAGTTACAGGGGCCTATTCACATCAGGTATGAATGTGGTCCGAGAGGAACTAAAGACTGGGATATTAAGTCCTGAGTTAACCTCTTCCTTTTTTCTTTTTAAATTGTGATATTAATAGTCTTGGATTGTATTGCATCCCTGTACTACCCTCTTAGCAAGACACATATGACAAAAAATAGCCCCATCCTGAAGTACATTTCTAAGCAAGAGTAGATGAATGGAGCTGCCTCCTGCACTGATTGTACATGGACTTCAAGGTGATTAGCTGAGACAGAGTCACCTCTGGTACGGACATGGGGCACTGGGGGCAATGAATCCCATCTAAATTGCCTGAAAATACCTGAAAATACTTGAATAACCATGTTGCAGCACAGAGTATGTGTGCTGACAGTTGCTATGGGACAATTACCTCTTTGTACTGTCAATGAATATAGTTTGTCCCTATAGCTCAGGCAGCCTGAGCAGTCAAGCAGATGTGTCTAGGTTCACAGTGGTTCTACATGTGCAATATTTGCTTCTTTCTTATCCCTGAAAACCTACGGAATAACGGTCCTAGTTGTTCAACTCTAGCATATATGTTAGGATTACATCTTTCTTTATATAATCACATACTATTTTGTCCCACAGAACAGAGTGCAGAATGATTTCACAGGAGGAAGGAATTAGGACAACCTTCCATCTGGCACCTGCTTAGCTTTCCAACCTATATGCATGAAGTTTTGCATCGGATATGTAGGAAATGTAATGGTAAGTTGCCTATGGATCCTGTGCATGGTGCAGTCAGGGACTGGGGGGAATGGTAAAGGATGAGAAGACAGGGCAGAGAAATAATGTTATTTCGTAGCATCGGTTTTCTTCACAAAGCATGCTGGGAAATGGCAGAGAATGGGAGAAAAAAATGAGGTTATTAGCAAAGACTAAGGAAGGAGGTTATGGAAGTGTAGAATAAATGGTAGCATTACTCAAAAACTGTGGTACTCATTGTAGAGCTTTTAAGACTCAATGAGATGCCAATAAAACTACACAGCATGCTCATGAATGCTCATGCAGTGTTCTAGTGCTGAGAAGATGGAGGAATTAATTTTTTTTTTGTCTGGAAACTCCAATATTGGTCTCTGAAAAAGAGCATCAACAAGATGTGCCTCATTTAACCTTCTGCTGTTTTCCTAAGTGTAAAACAGAGGCTCTGTCAGCCTCATGGTTGCTTTAGTAGCATGTCCTTGCTGGACTTTGGTCAAGCTCCTGCAGTTCATGCTCTCCTGAATGTTTGCGTATATTGTGCATACGAGCACAAAGTAGCGCATCCTCCAGTAAGTGCTGATCCACACTTGCAAATCCATGTAGTAGAGATGTACCTGATCTTATCTGTTGTCTTTTTTCTGGAGAAGATGCCCTACAGAAAGCATAAGCAGAAAAATGCATTCCCGTATGAAAGTCATATTGATAGACCAGCTACTAGGTTTAAATCTGAAGTGTAATGTTCTCTGTTCTTTCTAAAAACCTATTTTGGCCTTGCCAATGGTAGGTCTGGATAGCCTTGGAATGTGTGTACGTGTCTAATTTTTCACAAAATCATCTTCAGTATTGGTCACAGTGATACATTGTGAATATAAGTGTTCCACTGAGCAACGTGCAAAGTTAGAAAGCACTTATTTTGCCTAGTTGTGAATGTTCCCCAGGGCTATGTCCTCCCAGCTGGGAACTGAGAGTCCTTGTGCTAATCAGGAAGGTAATACAAATTCACTGTCATCTCTAGATCATTCTTGTGTAAGAATGAAAGGAAAAGCTCTTCAAAGGGCTTTTCAGCTGCAGAGCCCTCCAAGTGCTAAACATACCAAATTGCCGCCTCCAACTTGCAGCTAACTTCTCTCTCCATGTAGGTGCTCCAGGTTAAGTATCTGTCAGGAACATTCAGGCCACTGCGCTTGAGTCCTGTAAGGTGACTTTTAACTCTCCACCTTGGGTCTCCTGGGGTTTATTCTTTCAGCCCCAGCCACATACCTTACTGTCGTAGGCTCCATAGGCCAGGCAGAGTCTATAGACCCATGTTCTCTTCCACAGTCAGCTGTTGGTGGAAGAAGTGACCACTTCTGCCTGCATCATTGTATCTCCACACCAAGGCTGCTAGTCTTTCTTGACTTTAAAAATACCAGTTCTATGCGTTTCCTCTGGTGAAGCAGTGGGAATGCTTCCCAACCCATTTGAGTGAAAAACATCCAGCTTGCCTTAGAAAGTTTAAATAATTCATTTTCACAATCTAGGTCTCTTTGCCAGATGGGCTTAGAAGTGTTTACATGAACAACTCAGCTGACAGATATGAGAGGTCAGGAATCCATGGAAGAGAGGCAGTGAAGAACATTTGGGAGTGACAACTTCTTCCAGTGTCACAGCTGAATCTAGAGGAAGGTCACAGACTAGAACTGCCTGCTATTCAGAAAGAACGTGGGCAGCCAGTGTACACAGCTAGTAGCCAAGCCATGCTTCAGTGCCTGGGATACTGGTTGAGCTACAGTTCAAAATAGAATGATAAACTAGAAAGATGATCAAAATATGACAGATCCTCACACATCTACTAAAAAAGGAAACATCTGTCTTACATTACAGTACTCTGGATCCATCAATAAAACAGGAAGAGGAGAAGAATCAGGTGATAGAGCTGGACTTGAATGAGCCTTTGAACAAGTTCTTTACAAGGAATGACTAAGCTGTTCAAGAGGAGTTATATACATCACAGGCGAGAGATGGGAGCAATCGGAACTTACTCCACCATGTCCATCATGCCCAAGAGTTAACACTGAGTAGCCAAATGTTTGGAGTAGAAGCCACAGTACTCAGCACAGCCTTGCCACACTGCCAAATGGCAGCAGACATCCGATCCTCACAGCTTGGTGTCCTGCTATGGTGCTTGCACTTTTGCTGTAATACTTGCTATACAGACCTGGGAGTGATGGTGGGGACAGTGTCACCTACTCTGTCATAAATGCTACAAGCAGGGCTGTCCCCAGATCTTTTCTGGTGAGAAGGATTAACTGAGAGAACAAATGCTCATTCTACTTGCCATGACTCTTCCAAAGGAAAAGCATCATAAAACAGACATCAATAAAGCATTTTCTACCCAAACTAAACTCTTGCTTGTGTAATAAGAAAAACAACTTGTATTATTGTCTGTAAAATTGCTATCTGGGGGCTACTCGTTATATTCCTTGTTTGGAATGGTGTCCATGCATTGATTTATGAATGTTCATTACTGAGCTGGAAAAGAGGTGAGAAGTAGGGAGGCAAAACATGCAGACTTGTCAGTACTATTTAAGGAAGGAGAGACCTGGAGACAGAGCAAAGAGTTTCTGAAGGGAGATTGGGATATTCTGGAATACTGTGCTCAACTTGGCCACTGTGTCTAATAAAGAATATAGCTGAAAGAAAAAGGTTTAGAGGCAGGCAGTAAAAATCGTGTAAGAACGGAAAACCATGACTATTAAAGGAAAAATGCTGAGACTTAATTTTAGAAATGGGACAACGAGGAGAACTATGATGAAGCATGAAATAAGT
The DNA here is from genome assembly GCA_033124195.1 of Coracias cyanogaster. Lineage (NCBI taxonomy): Eukaryota > Metazoa > Chordata > Aves > Coraciiformes > Coraciidae > Coracias > Coracias cyanogaster. The sequence continues at coordinate 14,559 of JAVSBS010015115.1, read as the reverse complement.
GCTTAAAGGAGTCACACTAGGATTCTTCCATTCATGTGCTTTTCACAAGAAGCCACAGTTAAGTAGAACAGCAGTCAGCATGAAAGGAAGGCGGGAAATATTTCACAGAATCACAGAATCGTTATGGTTGGAAAGGACCTCCAGGGTCATCAAGTCCAACCTTTCTCCTAGCATCTC
>JAVSBS010015114.1:0-15452 GCA_033124195.1 Coracias cyanogaster | reverse complement strand
AGCGGGGCCGGGCCGGGCCGGGCTGGTCTGGGCTGGGCGGGGAGGGGAACGGAGCGGGGCCGGGCCGGGCCGGGCCCCGCCTCTCCCCGGGCCGGCCTCCGGGAGCTCCCCCGCCCGCCCCGCCTCCGCCCCGAGGGCAGCGGCAGCCGGGCCTCACCGCTCGGGGCCTGCGGCGGGCGAGAGAGCCGGGCCTTCCCCTCCGCCTCTTCCCCCTTCCCCAGTCCGGCCGCCCCGCAGCGCGGGTCGGTGGCACCGCGGCCATGGGCACGGGCCTCCTCCTCCTCCCCTCCGCCGCCGGGCCGCCGCTGAGGGGTTTAACGTAGAGCTGAGCGAGCAGCGCTGGCCCCGAGGCCCTGCCCGCCCCCCCGCCACAGTCCGTGAGCACCTACCGCCCCCTGCAGCCACCCGGGCCCCGGGGGAGGGAGCCGGGGAGCGGGTCACCGGCTGCCCTCGGGGCCGCCGGCAGCCAGGGACAGGGGATGGAGCGCGAAGGAGTCTCCCGGGTGACACCGGCGGGCTCGGCGGTGGTGGCCGTGCTGCTTGAGTGAAGCTTTCAGCCCACCTCTGGTTGTTCACAGTTACCCTGGCAGAGGGAAAGGTGCTGTCTCTAAATCTACAGCCTTTAAATTCCTTTAAAACTTCGGGAAATAAATCCCGTCGTACCAGGTTCTTCTCACTCTGTGCTGAAAATTTGGAGTTATGATTCTATGGTGAACAATTTGGAGGAAAATGACTATCAAGTGGCCTGTCACAGCCAGAGCTCCTGGATGTGAATGCTGGCTGTAGTCTCGCTTGTTTCCATCTTTGGGGGTTGGAACCAGATGATCTTTAATGTCGCTTCCAACCCAAACCATGCTGTGATTCTGTGATTTTAAGGCAGCTTGGAATGCATGACATCTGTAAAGTGTTGAGGGTGGAACCTGCTGGAGATCAGCATCTGCCCCAACTGCTAAGGCATCAGGGGAGAGCTTGCCAGATAATACATTTGAAGAAACGTGGTTACAAGGCAAATAAATTTGCTCTCAAAAATGCTATCTTCACGTCATTCTCTTCAGCAGTGCTATGAGGGGTATCTCTTGGAGGTCAAAGATAACATACCTTTGAAGGAAGCCCATTTAGAAGGGAATCACAGACTTACTAAGGTTGAAAAAGACCTCTAAGATCATCAAGTCCAACCGTTAACCCAACACCACCAGGAAAACTAAACCACATCCCAAAGTGCCATGTCTACGTGGTTTTTTAACACCTCCAGGGACGGTGACCGAAGCAGGAGCGATACGGCATTTTCATGAAGGGATGATGGACATCTCCAAAAAAATCTATGAGGAACAGAAATAAAAGGACAATGAAGCCACTTCCTATACAACTAGAAAAGAGGCACCATGGAAAGGACCAGCCTGACAGGAGGAGAACACCTACACGCCTTTTTGCCTTCTGAAAAGATGACGCAAAGTAGGCAGGTGTGTCCCTAAAGAAAAGATCCTGAATTTCATAAATGTACCTCAAAAGTTTTTAAGGCTGGTGTGGGAAAAAGACTTTGTGTCTTGCTAGACCCATCAGACTACGGTGATGAAGGAATGCAAGCGGGAAATCTCTCCATGGTTTGTTTAGTGTGTATGAGAAGATGTATTAAATACCAATTTTTGAAAATATAAATTAAGCAGCACTTCACAAAACTTACTTTCTCCTTCCTGAGGATTCAAAAGTGCAAGATCCATCCAGTGCCCCGTTCAGTCTTCAAAGAACTTTGAAGAGAGGTGCTGAAGTCCAGCTGGAGCAGGAAGAGGAACAAGAGGGTAAAATGCTGTGCTTTGCCTTTAAGGGCTCAAAATAAACTGGAACATAAGGTGGAGGGATTTCCTGGGTTGCTGCAGCCTTTAGCAGCCTTTGCAAATGCTGTATTATATAATTCCTTTCATAAACATTTCGAATTTTCATCTGAAGATCTTTTGCCGCCGTGATTCCCACTGGGAAGCTGTTCCCAGAACCTTCTTCTTTTTCGTGCTAAATATATTCGTGACTGGTTTGTACCCATTTACTCTTGTGCCAGCGTTAGCCTTAAATAGCTCCTGCTCCACATCATTTACCCTTTGTGCTCTGGCAGGCAGAAATGTCCCTCTTGGCCATCGTTTGACTACACCGAGCTAGCTGAGCTTCCCTGACTTCCCGCTCTCCCTCATCTCTGCAGCGACTTTCTACTCTGCTTTCATTATTATTTATTTCTCTTTGATATTGATGACCAGAACGGCATGCACCACCCTTGCTGGTGCCAAGGACAATGGTATTGATCACTTCCAAACTCAGCTAGAACTCTTGCTCCCAAGACTTCTGAGGGTCCTGGTTTCGTGATGGCATTGGCAGGCCATAGTTACTTCGGGATCAGCTCGTGTGCATGCAGTGAGGTCGTAGCGTTCCTGTCCCAGACTTCAAATGTATAAAATGAACCCATGAAACCTGCTTTTGGGTCCTGGACTCAGAGTTTATCCATAGACAAATACAGATGCAAATCAATGCTATCTTTGAAAACAAGTCCTCGAGTCCTAAGACTGCCCTTCTCCTTCTAACATCAGACTACATATGTCGCTAGGAAGTGGATACAGCTTAATTGAAAGTACTTTTTGCTAGATTCCTGGTTCCAAGTAAGACTAAGCCTAAAAAACCGTCTGAGCAGTAGATATCTCACCATTGCGTCAGCAAGGCCTGGAAAGGATTTTCGCCACACTGTGCAGCAATGATCTTGGTAACAACCACTGCTGAAATCTCATGATCCAACCTGTGGGACTATGACAGCAATAGGTAGGATAGGGAAAGAGAACATTCAAATGGGGTTGGAAGTAGATGATTTTTAAGGTCCCTTCAAACCCAAATCATTCTATGATTCTATAAGAGCTTGTAGCGACAGGATGAGGGGTAATGGCCTTAAACTGGAGGGGGAAGATTTAGGTTAGGTGTAAGGAAGAAGTTCTTCACTCTGAGGGTGGTGAGACACTAGAACATGTTGCCCAGGGAAGGTTGTAGATGCCCCAATACTGGATGTGTTCAAGACTGGGTTGGACGGGGCTCTGAGCAACCTGATTTAGTGGGAGGTGTCCTTGACCATGGCAGGAGGGTTGCAACCAGAGGATCTTTAAGGTCCCAACGTAAACCATTCTATGATCCCTGTTCACCTCTGAGTTTTGTTGTTCCCTGTGTCCTGCAAAGGGAACCAACCGTCTTCAACCACCTTCAACCACCACAGACCCTTCTAATATACCACTCCTTTCCCATCGTGCTCCTCTGCAGGTCACTGGCAAAGCTTGGCTCAGACTGGAGAATTAAATGCACCAAAAATAACATCTTTCATAGCAAAGCGCCCAGCAGCCAAAAGCAAAACAGTACATACACCAGGCAGCTTTCATCTGACCTCCAATGAGTTTTCCATCTACGCTGGGTCTCTTGGGTGGACTTCTAGCCCTGTATTCAAGAGCTACAATCTCTTAGGGTCCATCCAAGTCATGTGCACGTTCCATTTGAAATTTTTCAATTTGGGAGGAAATTTGTGATCTCATTTTTCAGCATCAAAACAGCAGCTGCCACGAAGACCTTTTTTTTTTTTCCAGTATAAACCCATGATTTCCAGTACATTTCTCTTTCAGACAGATATAAATTGAGAGATATAAATTGAAAACCAAGGCCCAATTCACATGAGCACTGGGCAGGAACTGTCAGCAGTAGGCTGGTAGTCCCTCCTGGCTCTTGCAGCTCCTGATTAACCTGAAGCGTGGACAGCACAAGTGATGGCAAAGCGACATGTCACTGGGGCCAGGTCTGTGCAAATGGGGAAAGCTTCCAGTGGTACCAGAGAGATGGAGGCTTCGTGGAGACCGGTGCAGGATCGGCTTCTAGAAGGAGTGAAGTCTTACACTGAGCCTTCAGCAGTGTATTTCAGAAAGCAGGATGAATTTGGTGTTTCTCGCCATTTTAAAGAAATAGTTGTTCATCAAATTATCATAGAATAATTACTGTTGGAAGAGACCTTTAAGATCGAGTCCAACTGTTAACCCAGCACTGCCAGGTCACCACTAAACCATGTCCCTCAGCACCAGATCTACACAGCTTTGAAACCCCTTCAGGGTTGTGGACTTCACCACTGCATCAGCAACCTGGGCCAGGCCTTGGCAACGCTTTTGGGGAAGATATTATTCCCCATGTCCAACCTAAACCACCCCTGGCACAACTTGAAGGATTTTCCTCTTGTCCTATCAAATCTCTCAATATTTTGAGAAATTAGAACCCAAGCCAATTTACACATCCCACATCAGCCTCACCTTCAACCCAACCCTTGTCAACTTCTGAAAAACCACATCTCTCAACATTTTTTGAAGTATTCAGCAAAGGATGTCTTTCAAAGATACCACCATGGCTGTCAAATAGCAGGGATAAAATGTCGCTTTCGAGCTTTTATTACTTGTGTGTGTGTTCACATTTCTCCTTAACTGCAGTCAAACAGATGCCCCTTTTTAAAGAGTGGTAGAAAATCCAAAAGGGTCCTCAATATTTTCCTCCAGTGACAGTAATTTGAACACAATGGCATTTTCCTAGCTCACGAAATGCAGGTAGTGAAGTCATTTGATTATCCTTTTTCTGTTCCGAAGGAGAGATGGCAAGAATGAGCGTAAGCCTCAAATTAATAGCAAAAGCTGTTGGCATCCCTGATTGTATCTAGTTCATTTTTAAAACATCAAAGGGAAACTGTTCGCATATTCCACATAGATTGAAAAAACATTCTCTAGAAGATTATAATCTTATTTACCATCAAAGACTGGAGGAGCAGCAGGAAAGGAAGGCCTTCTGAAAATCAGCAAGTGCATTTACACAGAATCCCAGCATGGTAGGGGTTGGAAGGAACCTCTGGAGATTATCCAGTCCAGCCCTCCTGCTAAAGCAGGGTCACCCAGAGCAAGGTGCCCAGTATCGTGTTGAGGTGGGTTTGGAATCTCTCCAGAGAAGACGACTCCACAGCCTTTCTGGGCAGCCTGGTCTAGGCTCCATCACACTCAGAGGAAATAATTTTTTCCTCCTGTTCTTTTTTCCTTCCTGCCCTTGTCCTGGCATTGGGCACCACTGAAAAAAGACTGGCCCCATCCTCCTGACACCCATTCTTTAAGTATTTATAAGCTTTGATTAGATCCCCTCTCAGTCTTCCCTAGGCTAAAAAGCCTCAGGTCCCCCAGCCTTTCTTCCTAAGAGAGATGTTCTAATCCCCTAATTATCTTTAGACATTGTTCAATTTAATTTCAACATTTAATGCCAGTTTAGACATTGTTACATTTAATTTCTGTTTAAATACACATTTTATCTGGAAGAGCTCCAGCACACAAAACCATAAAAGGGAAATCCCAATTCACCAACACTGATGATGAAGCAAATGTTCCTTCAAAACTTTTTTTTTTTTTTTTTTGGGGGGGGGGGGGTTGGAATATATCACTCTGATAAATAGAACAGTTCCAAAGCTGCTGGAACAGTACTTTGGTAAAATTATAATCACTTGGAGAACATATTTTTTTGCACATGGACTTAATGGTGGAAACACCATGCACCACCAGTGTGATGATGGATGGATACTGGGTGGGTGGAAAATATCCTGCTCGGGTCACTGGAGAGCGTGTCTGCGTTTTGGCATAAGCCAAATCAGCTGTGGGAAGGGAGTTTGGCATCACCTTCTCTAAATGAGGGGGTGTTGGTAGAGCAGGTATGGTGGAGAAATTGCAGAGCAGAAGCAGTGGCTCTGCTCCACAGATTCTTGGGTGTGATAGCCATCAGGAGCTTCAGTGGACGCCTCCATGGGTGAAGCATCTACCTTCCTGTACGAGGGGTGATGTTTAAAAAAGGCCTGTAATAAAATGTGTTGTATGAAAAGCTAACTGCTCTTGACAAACACTTTAGGAATCCCTGGTGAGCAGGTTGGATTTTGTTAGGAAGCCCCTGGGCAATGTATGAACTAAGAAGCGAAGTGATAAGGCTCTCAGGAGAAAAGCTGTGTCCGAAAGGCTTCAAAAGCTTCAGTGGCACTGACGAAAGAGCAGGAGACAAGTTGCCAAAACTTTGGATTAATTACACTTGCCACAGAGTTCCCTTTATTTGAACCTTTTTCTGGACATTTTTAGGGGGTGGGACTTTTTACAAGGGCTTGTTGTGATAGGACCTGGGGTAACGCATGCAAACTGGAAGAGGAGAGATTTAGATTGGAAATTAGGATGAAGTTCTTCACTCTGAGGGTGATGAGTCACTGGCGCACGTTGCCCAGGGATGCTGTGGATGCTCCGTCCCTGGAGGTGTTCAAGGCCAGGCTGGATGAGGCCTTGAGGCCGGGCCGGCGGGTGGAACCTTCGTGCGGGGCGGCGGGAGCCGGCCGGATGGGGACGCGCGGGACACGGCGCGCCGCCGAGCTGGGGCTTGCGCTGCCGCCGCCGCTGCCGCATTTCTCCGCCTCTTTCCTCCCCTCCTTCCCTCCCGTCCTTCCGCTGCCGCCACGATCTGCCGGCCGCTTGTCCCAGAGACCAGCCCGAAGGGTGAGTGACCCGGCGGGAGAACGAGCGAGCGGCCTCTCGCCTGCCGCCATGCCCGCACCTGCCGGGCGGCGGGAAGGTCAACGGGCGGCGGGTCCGGCCTGGCCCGGCCCTCCCCGGTGCCGCCTTCCCCTCACCACGCCGCCATGGCCGGGCCCCGGGCCGGCGCTGCGACCTCGGCGGGGTCGGGGGCTCCCCGAGGCCTGCTCCTTGCCGGGACCCAGCTGGGGCGGCCCTGTCCCGTCCTTCCTGTCAGCGGGCCGGGGAGGCGGCCTGGCCGGGGTTCGGAGCCCCGCTCTGGGCCGCCCCGCCGGTTCTGGGGAGCGGAGGGGCAAAGCCGAGTCCTTGAAATCCCAGCGGTTGCTCTGGCCTGAGGGCTTGGGACGAGGCGGGGGTTTCCTGGAAGCGACTGAACCTTCCCGGTAACCGCGGCGCCGGGCAGGGCAGAAACCGGCACCGCTTCGCCTTTTTCATACTTCGGAGCGTTGGCAGACAGGCAGAGCTAAACCGAAATAATATCTCTACGGAGCTAGAGTTCGCTTCACTGCCCTCATTATCTCGACGATCTGCCTAGAAAATAACTGCCAAAATGCACCTGTTCTAAACAGGTATGCACAGCATCACCCTTGATTTTTAAATTTCTGAAAAGAGAATGAAGAGTTAAAAAAAACAGAGCTGTTTTAGTGATCCACCCTGGAATATTGTAGCAAGGCATTGGTGGTTTTTGATCAACGTATCACAGGGCTCCTCTTAATTCCAGTCTGGTAAATCCTTGTAAGGAGAATCCATGGTATGGCATTGCCTTGGAGTGGAATACGGGGTCAGTGTACTGTGACTGCTAGCCAAGCGACGGGGAATTCAAGGAGATCTTGGCTGTAGGTTGTCCAGCTTTTTCCCTGGCTAGCAGCTCCCTTTGGAGACCAGCCAGGGAACATTGGAAGTTGCCAAAGGAATTGCCACTGATTTTGCCCTTGGCAGTGGGAAAATTGGGCAGTGAACACGGAGAGCTCTGGGGAAACCCTGCCAGTTGAGGAGAAGGTGGATTGGGGGAAGAGGAACCTGATTTTATAAGTCATTTTTTAATGTTTTAGGAAGAGTTTATTCCTTTCTGCAGCACCCTTAACTTGAAGGTGCTGTACTTTCTGGGTTTGGCTTGTAGAGCAGCCAGCCTTCTCCCTTGATAGCTGTGTGCCACATCCTGCATTTTTAGTTTTACAGGGATATTAATAACTGAAAATACATTGTGCGAGGTGTAGGCTCGAGCTATTAACCTCATTCTATTCAAGTACAAGCTGCTGATTGCTCCTTAATGTGGCAGTTAGGTGCCTTTCCTTTAAAATTCCTCTTAGTGAAAAGAACTCCCTGTTTCAATAGTGTAGTTGTAACGATAATCAAAACATAAATCTAAAAAAAATTGAAATTGTAAATAGTCTTTGTCTCCATGACTTAGCATTTTTGGGTCAGTAACAGTTACAAAATGTTGGTCTTAATGGGAACGTAACTTGGCACTGAAATAATCTTTGTTACTTTATTAGTAATAAAGTTAAATAAAATAACCTTTGTTACTTCATTAGGGTATTGTGTAGTTGAAAGGAATGCAGATCTTGAGGGAAGAGTGCAATCAGGATCTTTTTTTGCATGTTAATCAAGGAGTAAGGGCTCAGATTGTTGCTGCCATTTCTTTGCTCACTGAAAGTGAAAATGAAACCATTGTTTTACTCCACACTGCATGGTTTATTTTACACCATTTTAGTTCTTGGGGTTGTGCTATTGTGGAGATATTTCACTGTAGCTTTGTGGTAAGCTTTTTAAATATAAGGCAGATATTTTCTCAGCTTTAATTTTCTTCCTTCTGTCCCTCCCTGTGCTTTTTTTATGTTCAGTGCCGAGAGCCAAAATGGTCCACGCCGAAGCATTTTCACGCCCCCTGAGCCGGAATGAAGTGGTCGGGTTAATTTTTCGCTTAACCATTTTTGGCGCTGTAACATATTTTACCATTAAATGGATGGTTGATGCCATTGATCCGACCCGAAAGCAAAAAGTAGAAGCTCAGAAACAGGTAGGATTTTATTTGTGAATATTTCTGTGAAGTGCTGTCTTGTTCATTACCGTCCACACAGAGAAATCTGCTAACTGAAAACCAATTAGCAATAATCAACGAAGTGTCCCTCTCTCTCTGTTCTCCTCCCACCTGCAGAAGTCATGAAAATGCCCTGGAAAGCAGAGAAAAAAAACGGGAAAACAAGTGAAAAGCCTCATTTCTTGTGCTGAACTAGAATGATTCAGGGGGGTTAATACTTTGGGTAAAGACGTTGGTGCATTTCAGATCCACAAATGAAATGTTTCCCTTGGAAAGCATGGAAGGAAACGTTGCAACTTTGTTGTCGTCGTTTTCTGTCTGAAACAAATTTCACAGATTCAAATGGCAGTTTTGAGCAACCCGATTCTGTGTTGGGTGGGTTTTCTTTTGTAATGAAATTTAAAAATCAGCTTTCACAATCTGTGCCAGTGCTAGCTGTTATAGAAGAGGTTGCAGTATCCCTGAAGCTGGATTGTGAAAGTGTTGACGCAACAAATGACTTTTCATTTTAAACTGGGAAAAGAAAACTTGTATACATAGAAAAAATTGACCCACTTCCGTGAATTGTCTTTTTTTTTTTTTTTTTCCCTAAAATATACTAATCTCTCCTTTATGCAGAACTGTGGAGGTTTTAGGGGGGAGTGCTTTTATAATAGCACGATTATATGTCCCATTGAAGTGTATTATCTGCAGGGTTATGAGTGGAGATAATTAAGCATGTCAAAGAAATTTAGAGTTCTATTTAATAACAAGTTCCTGGCATTTCATCTGAATCCTGTTCAAACTTCGTAAGGGCTAATGGGCTGATGTTTGAGTCTAACAAAACTGTGTCAGCTTTGGAAACTCCATAGACATCCTGGAAATGATTTTGTACTGAGGTTACCTCTGTGCAAACCTGTTCCGGACGGCAAGCTCTGTGTTTTAATGTTTATTTTGGTTGCCTTTCAGGTCATCGCTTGTGGATTTGGGGGTGGCAGGGCTGGTATGACACTTATCTGGTGGGAACTGAGACACATGACTTTGTTTCACTCAGAAGTGGCAGCAAGTCATTAGGAAATAGCAGAACCTTCTACGTTAGGAAGATGTAACCTCTATTCAGATGTGTCTTACGGAGAAGCTTTAGCAGTTCTTTAAAAACTAATTTTTGAATTAAGCGCTGTTTCTGTCTCTGATTTTCATGGCATTTTATTTCCCTCAGGCTGAAAAGCTGATGAAACAAATTGGAGTGAAAAACGTCAAGCTGACTGAGTATGAAATGAGTATTGCTGCACATCTCGTAGACCCACTTAGCATGCACGTAAGAAACTTTTTCCTGCATTACTCCAATGAAAGCACCTCAGAGATGGAAGATCTTGACTTTGACTTTAGATACATTATTTCTCGTATATATCTGTGCAAATGTAGAGAAAATATGCCATTAATTTAAACCTAAAGTGGCATCATTGAGAGCAGAGTTTTTTTAACCACTTGTCCTCTTTATTTTTGAGGCCTTGCGCTACTTTTAAGCTTGTGGACATTGACAAGGTCTCTGATCATTTCTAATACTATTTTTTCTGTATTAGGTAACCTGGAGCGATATTGCAGGCTTAGATGATGTTATTACCGATTTGAAAGATACTGTAATTTTGCCCATCAAGAAGAAATACTTGTTTGAGAATTCCAGGCTTTTACAGCCGCCAAAAGGTAGGAAGGAAATGTGATGGATTTATGTGTTGGTATTAAATTTAAATTTAAAAGAGAAGTTACAATTACCTGAAAAGGAAAGAGGAAGCGGGTTGCCAGTCCGGAGTGCAACCCTCAGGACTGAGGCCAGGGAAGACCCTCAGGTTTCTCCTCTTCTCTTGCCATGAAATTGAGTTCTAGTGAGTAAGTTTCACCATAATAATGAAGTGATAATTGCTCTTCAGTCATTGCTGTTACATTTTGGTGCACTAACCTAGGTAGCCTGTATTTTTAACAGTCTAAATTGTCAGCTTTTTCTTCCTGTCCTTTGGCAGAGGTGAGCTGTAACTCTGCTGAACAGTTCTATATGTTTGGGTAATATTTCTATGGTGCAGAGAAACGTAAGTCATAAACATGAGGCATCAATGTAAGCTCATCTTGCAGCCTCTCTCTGTTCTAGTCCTAGAAATTCCAAGTATTCAAAGAGACAGAGATCCCATTTTTATTCTGGAGATCCCTTGATTTTCTCTGGAGTTGAGCTGCATGGTATTGAGGCAGTAAAGAAACCAGCGGATGAACTTCCCACCAGTAAAACAGAAGTTGGGCTCTCTCTGTTGGAATGCTTACAGCCATATTTGCTGTATGGTACTGCAAACAAGCCGAATTTGAACCTAAAATGTTGGACAAAATGCCAAAGTTGATCTTTACTGCTCTGATCCCTGGAATATTGTCTTCTGAAAATTCTCTGAAAACTCTTATTTACTGGCTGTATCTGCGATCATCTCAACTTCATGTCCTCAGTGATGGAAAATGAAGCACTTCTGTAACTGGTGTAGTTTTTCCAGGCTGCTTTCTGTTTAAGTCACAATCTGAAACTCTCTGGAAAATTACTTTAATGTCATGATCTAATAAGATGAAGGAAAAAAAATATTTTTTGTTTTTCTTTTTAAAGCAGACTTTCCATGTAGGGCAAGCGCCCCGGTTTTATTAGTGGCTTGCACTGTGTTAATAGGAAGTCACTGCTTCAGAGTAATTACTTTTGTGATCATCAGTCACAAAGACGGGAAAAAAAAAGACCACCCTGGTAATTCTCTATGTTTCAGGCTTGTTTGACTTAATATTTTTCCTTTAAATTGTTTTATTTACAACTATCTTAGAAAAACCCTCCTGTGAATTCTTTCACTATGACAAGTTTTAAAATAATACAAGATGTCATATTTAATTGTGGGCAGTTTGTTTAAAGTGTTTGTGGGCTCCTTTTTTTTAAATTTTTTTTTCCCCTCTATTTTTATTAGCAAGGCTGAAGCTGATGATAAACAAGGTTTGTCAAATATGCAAATAAATAGGGGTTTAGTTTTATGTGACCTTTACAGTCATAGTAATAAAACAAGGCATCTTACAGACAAATGTCTCACTTCAGTTTCACCATACCTGTTTTTAGATATTCTTAGCTTTCATTTTATAGTAAGGACATCTTAGATAACTCAGATGGCACGCTGTATATCTTGGTTTCATATCTTTTAAAACTTGGTAGTGTCCAGGCTTGTGTTTTATCCAGGTCTGTCATACCAGAGCATGTTACAAGCAACCAGAGAGCATTAACGGCACTGCTTTTTTCAGGAGTCCTTCTCTATGGCCCTCCTGGCTGCGGCAAAACGCTGATTGCCAAAGCTACAGCAAAGGAGGCGGGTTGTCGGTTTATTAATCTCCAGCCTTCCACACTGACGGACAAGTGGTATGGAGAGTCTCAGAAACTGGCCGCTGCCGTCTTCTCCCTTGCTATGAAACTCCAACCATCCATCATTTTTATTGACGAAATAGGTAAATACATTTTTTTTCTTTTTAAGTAGCTATAGCAGAGTGAAGGAAGCTACTTATTCAGGAAACCCACCACCAAATATACTTCAGTGCTTCTGCCGTGAGGCCACATAATGGGAAATAAAATGGGTTTAGGAGAGCTCAGGAGTAATAGTTCAATAAGGGTGAAGAAGCGGGAGGGGTGCTCAGCTGGAGAGACAGCAGTGGTGCCTTTTAAGTGCATTTGGACTTGTCCCGTCGCTGTTTAAGTCCCTGTGAACTTGTGCAGTTAAAATTACTCGTTGTCTCGTAGCCCCAGCGCTCCTTAGAGTGAGTCGTACCCTTTTGCAGAAGCAGAGCCTGCCGGAGCTTTCACCCTTTCCACGGTTGAGATTTATGAAGGGGCAACATTCTTAAGATGCTTTTTATCCTTTTGTATTAGTGAGGGAAACGTGGTGGTGTTCTAGCTTGGAAATTCTTTAGGAAACCGCTAGTGGAGTTAGAGCTCTCTACAACAAGGTGTATAGCCTACAGTTCTGCAGCTTGCTGTTGCACATTTTCTAGCCTGCTGCAGTCTGAATGCTTCCACCTCCGTGTGAGAAATTAAGGTGAAAGTTGTGCTTTCCATGAGTTCAGGAAAGTAAAAATTTGGAGCAGAGGTTTAGGGACAATCTCATGTGATAGGTACATACTTTTAAATTATAAATGATGTGCTTAAAAATACAGTGAGGTTTCTCTTCCCTACTCTTCATTGTAAAAAATATCGTCAACAAATAAGAAATGTTTATTAAAAACATTTATTAGAGAGAATAGCACCGGCCTGCAGATAAGAAATCGAACAGCACTGAAAGTAAACTGTGTTCCTGCATCCTTTAACACAGATTCCTTCTTACGAAGTCGATCGAGTTCTGACCATGAAGCTACAGCTATGATGAAAGCTCAGTTCATGAGTCTGTGGGATGGGCTGGACACCGACTATAACTGCCAAGTAAGTACAAAGGATGGTGAGAAAAGTGATGTGGTTCTTCCCTTTTGGTTACTGTGTACTGAGCCGTTTGGGAAGAGCAGCAGAAGTAATTACCAAAAATTTCTTTACCTGTTGAGGATTACCAGTGTATGATGAGTTCTATTAATAGATCATTTTTTCTCCTTGGAAAGACTGTTTCTGCAGGTATTTTGGGCCCACTTCAGATATTGGAAGGCCACGGTGGGTCTCCCTGGAGCCTTCTCTTCTGCAGGTTGAACAAGCCCAACTGTCTCAGCCTGTCCTCGTAGGAGATTGGTTGGTTTGTTTCCATAAAAGCGTTAGACAAGCACTAGGCTCTGGAGTTCATCTGAAAGGGTAGACGAGTTGGTGTTATCAACAGACAAATTCTGTTAAGTGGAGCCCTGCTTCTATCCTGTTATTCCTACACGCTCCAGTCCCCCTCCCATCATCTCAACAGAAGTAATTTATTTTAGAGAAGGGGAAAAAAATACAAAAGCTGCTGGTGCTGTAAAAACAATTGAACAAAAAACGTTTATTAAATAAATTGCTTGAATGTAGCATAGACAAGAACCTCCTTGGAACGTTTCTGAACTGTCACCTGGAGCAATCACAGAATCACAGCATGGTGTAGGAGTTGGAAGGGACCTCTGGAGATCATTTTGTCCAAGCCCCCTGCTCCAGCAGGGTCATCCAGAGCAGGGTGCCCAGGATCGTGTCCAGGTGGGTTTGGAATCTCTCCAGAGAAGAGATTCTTCACAGCCTTTCTGGGCAGTCTGGGCCAGGCTTTGGCACTCTCACAGCAAAGAATTTTCTCCTCCTGTTAACATGGAACCTCCCGGGTTCCCGTTCATGCCCATTGCCCCTTGTCCTGTCGCTGGGCACCACTGAGAAGAGTGGCCCCATCCTCATGCCCCCCACCCTTTAGCTCTTGCTCAGCATTAATCAGATCCCCTCTCAGTCTTCTCTTCTCCAGCTCAGCAGCCCCAGGGCTCTCAGCCTTTCCTCAGCACAGAGATGCTTCAGTTCCATCAGCATCTTCACATCCTCCTTGGACTCCAGCAGCAACTTGTCTCTTGAACTGGGGAGCCCAGAACTGAACACACATAACGCTTTCTAGAAGGCGAAGGCTGATGGAACCCTGCCAAAAACGTTCCTTTTGCTACGGTCAGAAAAAGCCATTTGCCACTGGACCGCAAAGCCTCTAGGTGGCAGGGTGGCTCTGCTTGGGGACACACAATCCAGCCTGGCCAGGGCCTGGCTGCGGAACAGTGACCCCAGACAAAAAGCCCAACAACATGTCAGGAAACTCTGTTGATAGGAGATTAATTGCCCTGCCATTTTTCACTCTCCGTGACGGTGTATTTACACCGTACACAACTTAAAATAACAGATGAGAAAATGAGGCTGATGTGAATGGGAAGTAAATTTGTTCTTAAGCTAATAACTGGAATGCAGTCAAATGAGGTAAACACTCTATCCTTGTGTTGAACTTGGCTGGCGTCTATCTAATGCACTGCTGTTGCTGGATACTGGTGCATGTAGGTTCTTGCTGACTTTTAATGCTTAAAAAAATAATAAACTGCATTTTAGCACATGCAAAAGACGCTGTTTTGGTTGTACTGGTGAACTGATCACCTTTCTTTTTTTAACATGGCACAAAAATGCCATGTGTTTTTAATACCTTAACAAAAAAATCTCCTTTTGAGCTCCTTCCAGACCTCCAGAAGCTAGGGAGACAGCACCAAGATGTAAAAGCAGAAATTTTGGGTGACTTCTTTTGGTTTGAACTTGGAAATTGGGCTTAGGAGGCTTCAGGCTAATGTGGAAATCTCCATCCAGATGGTTCTCTGTGGTACTGGTGTTCTCAGAAGCCACCTGTTTAAATCCAGTTGCTGAAACCAGTACCAGGAAACATTATGTAACATCTTTAAATGTCGATGTTCCTGATAAAGTGGGGAAGACTCACGTGCACGGCTTTGAAACTCCAACACGGCGATGTTTTCAAAAGCCAATTTCAGGCTGACAGGTTTTTCCTCTCTTGGTGTGTGCAGGTAATAGTGATGGGAGCCACCAACCGTCCTCAGGACCTTGACTCTGCAATCATGAGAAGAATGCCGACCCGGTTTCACATCAACCAACCTGTGAGTTGAGCTGAGTTTGCCTGAACAGGTTGCCTAGAGGCTGAGCTACAGGCAGGTGCCTTATCAGCCACCAAGTGCATGTCTTTGGTTTTTGTTGGGGTTGGTTTGTTTGTTTTTCAAAGAAATACTGTATTGTTTTGATCTGATCTCAGCGTTTTAGATGCACACATCTCACTTAGCTTTTTGAGGCAAAGCTTCTCACGGAAGTCTTAATTCCTTGGGTCTTTTCCCTGAAA